>JANHAO010008987.1:0-18766 GCA_026873985.1 Saraca asoca | reverse complement strand
TTCGTGAAGGATATACCTAAAATCACTCTATACCAATGAACATAAAACCATTTTCTCCACAATCAAGATATTATCATTAAAGGAGTAAGAACTTATGTTTCAATAGGAAGTTCAATATACCAATGAACACTTTTCACTTCAATAGGAAGTTCAAATATCCAGCCAAAAGTGAAGAGAAGAAATAACCATATTTGTATGAAATGATTAAACCTAAACAAACACAGATTAAAATTTATATAAATTGCCTATTTTCACTTTGAAAATTTTATGAAGATTATTTATAGGATTTGAAACTTTAAAGAAGTTTTATGATACTAAGCCTTACTTTAAGAGAGTTATTTGTATTTTGTCCTAATTTATTTCTAACAATATCATTTTCAAATTTTGTAATGCTATTATTTCAGCACTTTAAATAACCTAATCGAATGACACATCTTTATTTAATAGGCGGGGACCAGGGGCCAGTTCACATTGATATACATGGCATTTGGAGTATTTATACTAATCTGTACCTTTTTTTGAAATATAGTTTCAATTGTAAGTAAATATTATATTAATTTTGCATGTAAAATTTTATAAAATTTGAACGTTAAATGACTTACGATCGTTTATATTTTTTCTTATATTTTAAAATTTTGTTTCACATTAATTGTGATTAATTGATGATGTGATAAATAATTTCATATTGGTGTGAAATTCTTGATCCACAGGTTATATATTTTACATCTAAAAATGAATTTTATGAATTTTTTTTTCAAAATCATACAATAATATAAAAATACTTTTTGATTGGCACTAATATTCTTTATTTAATTATTTGGCGTTAACATAAATGGAATGGCTAAGAACTAAGGATTGAAAGAATTTTTGAGAGGTAAAACTAATATCAGGAATCCTAATAACTTCCACCGTGAGCAAATAAATAGCAAAAAGTTTCCAAAATTTAAAATGAAAGAGTACGTTAAACTTTGTGTCATGATCTAAATAACATAACACAGATAAATAAATTTCAGAACAGTAATGAATTAATATTAACGCACACACGCACAATTAGAGAGATTTAGAGAGAACTTTGAGCGGCGGCAGTAACGGCAGTAACACAGATAAACAAAAAGATAAACAAAAATACTACCTGAAATGATACCAAAAACCTAAACAAACACAGATTAAACGTAGAAAAAGATCAAAAACACGACGAAATCACACGAACAACGAACACTACAACGACGAAGAATACAACGCAGAAACCACAAAAATTAACCGATTAAACGCTTTTACCTTTTGTTATGCCGCAAAATAAGCTTCAAATGAGGAAGAAAAAGAAGAAATGCCACCGAAGCTGAACGGATGACAAGCAAAACGTTCGAAAACGGCGCACAATCTGCAGAAAATGAAATTGAGGACGGTATAAGGGTTTCAAAAATTCTAACAGAAATTCTAACGGAATATTTCCGTTAGAATTTAATAAATAATCAAAATGCACCGTATAACTTAATTGATATTCCAACGGATAAAAATCCGTTGGAATATTCCAACGGAATCAACCGTGGAAAATTATATCCGTTGGAATTTAATACCACGCGGTATAAATTAATTACTATTCCAACGGATAAAAATCCGTTAGAATATTCCAACGGATTTTACAACGGACTGTTTTGTCCGTTGGAATATTACCACGGAATTTTTAATCCGTTGTAGTGTCCGTTTGAGTATTCCAATGGATAGTATTCCGTGAGAATTATCGTTGGAATATTCCAACGAAATTTTATCTATTGGAATATTCTGTTGGAAAATCGTGATTTTCTTGTAGTGTTAATTAATTATACATAAAATTCTTTTTATATATATCAATCAATACATAAGTCTATGATTTTGATCATAGCACAATTATTAAGATATCTTTCGAATATATTTCCTTTGTTATCAAGGAGGATGAATTCTCTCTTGATCAATCACTACCTTCATGTACTTTGTTTACCACCTAAAACAATTATTATTTAGCATGTAGCTTGTTTAAAACTCATTAAATAATCTATATAAATGAAGAAACACTTTAAATACTTAGTAAAGTCTAAAACTTACATTTCATAATATGACTAAATTACATATTTATCAAGTAATAAAAAAATAAATCTCATTTCTATGCAATTCCATAGAAATAATTAATTCATTTGTTTCTCTTAATAATTGTCAAAATAAATTAGTAGTTCAAAACACTTGAAACATGCATTGCAAAATTACCAATTATCAAATAGAATCACTTCCTATTCCCCCTTGTTTTTCATTTTTTTTTTAAATATATTTTGCAAATCACATTCACACCACTTTAAAAGAATTTTGTAAATTATAAGAGGAAACTTTATAACAATTGATCAACGAAAGTTTTGAGTATTACATATATGGGTTAGATTTATAAATAATTTTATTTGATAACTTATAATTTTGTATGAAATATTTTAAGTGTTTTGATTTATCAAAACATCTCAATAATTATTATGAAAAGTAAATGAAATATTTGGATTAAAAATTTTGACATGTTATGTATTTCAGTTATTTAACAACTATATATGTAGTTATTTTATCATATTGACGATTTGATATATTTTGCATAAAGTATGATTTTAATAATAACTTTTTGATTATTTATAATCATTTTATATGTTGAAAGAATCATTTATTTTGACTATTAAATAAGCACTTGAATTACTTTATAACAAGATTTGTAACTTGAGCTTTATCAAGCATCATATAAATTTTATTTAATTGATTTTATAGTTTATAAAAGCATATTTAATACTTCATTTTAATTATCCTAATGTTTTAAAGTATATTAAGTATATTTTAGTTTTAATAATTTGGAATTTAAAACTTATGCATATTTGTTTTATCTTATTAAGTTAAATTCCAAGTTTAACTAAGGTATATGTAAATTACTGTTTTAATTACTGAGTATTTATAGTTGATTTAAAAGTTGATGCATTATTTATTCTATTTATTAAATCATTATTCAATTTGTTTTCTAACAAAAGTTTACTACCATACTCACCTTGTGATCAAAATTAGATTATAAGTAGTTTTAATGTCTTCTCTTCAACGGTGTCCAGCCTTGCATCGTCCTCCACTCCAGTTGGCTTCGGTAGATCAAAAGTAAAGGATTCTGAGTTAAGGAACCTTGCCACAAATGCTCCATTTTCCTGTTCCCATTTTAAACTTAAAAACCGTAGGTAAGCATTTCTATACACTTAAGCAATTGGAAGTCATTTTTAGATATGTTTTAGTTAAGATGGATTAAGTCTTGCTAAATTGCCATTGATAATTATTAGGAACTATTTGGCTAGATTAGATTAATTAAATTAAATCATGAGTAAAAAAAGAAGAAAAAAATTATTAAAAATCAAAGTTGTAAATTTTAGAACATTTGCGAAATGCATGGAAAGAGAAGTTTTAAAGCCAGCTACATAGTCAGA
Source organism: Saraca asoca (assembly GCA_026873985.1). Classification (NCBI taxonomy): domain Eukaryota; kingdom Viridiplantae; phylum Streptophyta; class Magnoliopsida; order Fabales; family Fabaceae; genus Saraca; species Saraca asoca. Next base: position 15,299 of record JANHAO010008987.1, on the reverse strand, counting down.
TTTCCAAAAAAATGCCCTCTTGACTCTTGTCAAGGTGGATAATTTGCTCTTTCTTGACGTGTATCATTTAATAATATGCTTTTAAACATGAATTATTATTTTAAATTGGAAAATTATGTTATGTAACAATTATAAATTCCTCTGGATATTTACTTGAGACTTGTTTTTGAAAACGAATTTGAGTTGTAGCAAAAGTATATGCATACATTATATTCACATGAATGTCGCAATTTTTAAGAATTCATACTTGAGGTTGTCAAATGTGCTATATGAGGCTAAATGTTAATGATGGTGTCACCTGGAATTGTAAAGTTTATGAAATATCGATTGCAATAATGTTGAAATTGTTTAATGTTTGTATTAACATGGTAAAATTTAGCATTAGTTTTATTTACATTTTACAAAATATAGAGCATACTTAACAATTGGAATCTTTAGGAAATTTTTTTTAGAAATCACCAAGTGCACTTGGACCTTGAAAAGATGTAGTTATTTAACATGATGGAGAGACAAGATGGATTACTTGGAGAAAACTTCCTTGAATCCTAATTTTCTTTTTGAAATAAGTATTCATGTGTTCAAGTGACAACACTATTTTTATTTATTACATAAATTTTAAACAAATGGAAATGGATTTGAATTTAAAATATAATGTGTGATAACTAGTTTTGCAACCATTATGCATTTGCCACATTATGTATTTGCCATCGTTATGTATTTGCAACTATTATGTATGTACATTTATAAATTTCTTTTTGCAATGCCTATAACCAATTTGACTAATTTCATGTTTAGAAAATGAAACTTATACTACTTTTAAGTTATTTTATATGTGATTTCTTGTACAAGTTGGATATCAATTTGAGTTTGAAATGTTTGTATGAAAATATACTAAGCTTGTGTCTTTTTTCTTCTCTTCAATCTATTCATTTCATTTATATATTAAAATTTATAGTCTTTACTACTTTTAATATAAACTTGCTTAATTTTGTGTTTAGTGATTACCTTAGAATTAAGCTGCATTTGTATAGTAAATGATAGTCTAAACATTGATAGTATTTTTGAAAGGTGATGAACGAGTAATGTTTTGAAAGTTGGAAATTGGTGTACTTAAATGAGTTAGTTGTGTCTAGTAGTTGAAAATTATTTGAAAAACTATGAGGTTGAAAACTAGTTATGAGAAAGGTGTATGATCCTAGCAAACATCCAAAAATAAAAGAAACTTTGTCAAATTTTTATGAAAGTATTTTAAAAGTATTTAAATTAAAGTATTATGGAAATTTTGAGTAAATGTTTTCTTTTAAGTTTTTATGAAAAGTTTATTATAGGTTCTTGTTTGGCCAAGTCTCAATTAAATTTTGTAGTGAAAGGCTTGTGGGAAGATGTCACTAGATGTCTTCGTATGCTAATTGCACTCCAAAAATTGGGACATGACAAAGTTAGTATCAAAGTATAGTCTAGAGTCTAATTGCATAGCATAGATGTCTCCAACTATCAAAATGGGATAACAATACCAAATTCATGTTAGTGTACCAGGAAACATGAAGCTGGACATAGATATGTCAATCCTTGGATAAGTTAATTGGTATATATGTTGTTTAACCTTATCATATGGTCATGCTTATAGAAATCATGCCATTTAGGAATTGATTTCTAATTTTCTCAAGAATGCCTAAATATGAAGGCATTTGACCCTTTTATGGGTTTGAAATGAACTAGCAAGACAGTATAGTTGAAAATCAAAATTATGAAAAATAAAGTGAATTACTATATAAGATTCAACTTCAAAAGGACATGAACCTTAAACTAGTTAGAAAATAATGAATGAACCACATGATAGCTTTATGGATTAATGAGGCTAGTTGGGTTAATTAGAGTTTCCCGAGAATGATTTGACGGTATTGGGATGTTTGTGGGTTCCCAAAGAAGTGAATTACTTCCTTCTATGTTTAATCTCTACATCAAGTCCTTTGCTAATGGCATATCCTCTTTTTCATTTGAAAATGTGCCTTCTGTAAACAGTAATCCAATTAGTATGGTCAATTAGAGAAAGTGCATAATGAAACTCCATCCATATCAATAATTTCCTTTTTTTTTTTAATATGGCTTTCTTAAACATACTAGTGACATATTCAAAGAAATGACTATTGAAACTAGGGATTGTAATAGAAGCCATTTCTACATGATCCTAAAACTTGGAAAACATCATTTTTTTCCTACTACATCTAGAAGTGTCAATGGTGTGTGATTTTTTTTTTCATTTTTAATGTTCCAACTTATTAAACTAATTTACTTTTTATTTTATTTTATTTTTATGGGTTTTTATGATTAAATGATATGATAGAACATCTTTTGTTATATTGTATTTTATCATAAAAGTTTATGTATTAATTAAACCTATAATAATACATCTATTCTTATATTGTATTTTATCATAAAATCCATAAGTATATATCATATTCTTTTAGTGGAACTAGCTTTGGGGGTATATTTGTCCAATCTTGTTTTGGAAAAGGGAAATTTTATACCTTAAAGAATTGTTGATGGCAAAAACTAACAAGGGGTGAGAAGAAGTCTTACATGAATGAGAAGTCAGATAACCTTGTGCCTTATAAGGCGGGGGTTTGCCCCTCCCAAGTAAGGCACCCCAAGATAGCGCATAACTACCAGGGAGACAATACCTCACTAGCTGGGCTAGATGGCACAACCTCTTCCCCCCATGAGGCACCTTTTGAGGAGAAGGAGGGAAATGACCCTCACCTTAGGGGACAAAACCCTACAGGCACACCTGATGCACCTAATCACTAAGCTCAAAGTGGACAATACCTTACATGGGGTAGGTCACTTCAACCATCATCATTTGGCATACCTGGTGGGACCCCCTGCCTACACCATGCACAAGCCCCCCAACTTTGGGGGCTTATATTGATGGCAAAAAGTAGCATGGGGTGAGAAAAAGTCTCACATCGATGAGAAGTCAAATGACCTTGTGTCTTGTAAGGCGGGGGTTCAACCCTCCTAAGTGAGACACCCCGAGGTAGTGCACCTAACCACGAGCTTTGGAGACAAAACCCTGAGGCACACCTAATCGCCAGAGGGGACAATACCTCATCAACTTAACTAGACGACACAACCTCTTCCCCCTACGAGGCACCTTTAGGGGAGAATGAGGGCAATGACCCTTGCCCCAGGGGACCTAATCATTAAGCTCAAAGAGGACAATACCTCACACGGGGCAAGTCACTTCGAGCATCATCAAGAATCAACCCATTTATGTATGCAAGCTCAACATTGCTGAGCTTCATTGTCTTCCTTTTTCTTTAATATTTCTTAAGCCAAGAGAAAGAAAGCAAAAGTGAGACAGAGAGCTCTAGCCAATCTCTATAGTCCAGCTCACCGCTAGCAGTTAGCTAGCACTGTTCCACTATCACCCTCATCCAAGCTGGCACAATCAACCCCAACAATTCTAAGCCCTGCTAGTCCAAAATGTGTTGCTTACGTTGCTCTATATTGGAAAAGCAGGGGACCAGCTCCAATTGCAGCCACATCATCTCAACCAACCCAGCTCATGCACCATCTTCTGCAACTTGAAGGCTCAAGGCCGGTTGTGCATCTAGATGTAGTCGGTTAGGTTAGCGGCATCTTAGCCAAATCACCCAGGTGCAAAAGGGCAACCAAGCTATTGCTATAGAGAAGATGCCTAGATGTTGCAGTTAGTCCTTTTTAGCTTCATTTGAGGTAAATTAACTTGTTTAAATATCCTTACTCTCGATTTGATGACTAAGAGTTATTTTTCATTTATTTTGTTGATTTTGGAGTTGTAAAGTTTGAAAAATTAAAATTCTAGATTGTTATTTGGTTTAGCAACAAAATGAACGAAACATTAATCTTTATGTGAAACTAAGTTCAATCTCACTCTTAAATGTAAAATTTGTAAATGCCTTAGCTGATTTAGTAATTTCTTTTAATAAAGTTAATGAACTTAGGCTACTAAATGAGGGTTTATCCTCAATACCAATAAGATTAATTACTAAAGATAGCTTGTGGGAAGAAATTGTGCAAATTTCATCAATTTATAACTCCCACTTTTTTCCAAAGATAACTTAAGCCTAATTAGGTAAACTTAGTTAATGAAGATGAATTATAGAAATTTATTTTTGTGATGATTGTTCAAATTTTTAGATTTTATTCAGAAGTGAATAGCTTGACTAATCTCTTAGGAAATTGAAGACCAAAAAGACAAGTTACGGTGAGTAAATTGCTTATTCACTTTCTCACTTTGAATTTATGTTAATTTACTGTGTTTGGGCATGTGTGCATTTTTGTTAATATATATATATATATTGATATTTGATGTATTCAAAGGATTGTGTTTATATTTGTTTTGAATGCTATGTGGGGGTTTAGAGAACAAGGACTATGCTAGAAATGGTCAATGTCCCTTTAAGGGATTCATTTTTCTTAACCAAGGATAAAACACAAAAAATGTTAAAAGCCTATGAGAAATTTTATTTGGTGGGTAGAATTGAGCATTGGAATTATAATAAAGAACTCAGAGAATGGTCATTTTGGGAATATTAAATTTAGTATCCAAAATTTGTAAATTACTCATAGTTATGGAAGTGAAATTTATTTTTGATTAAGTATGCAAAAAGAATGAATGATTTGAAAAAAAAAAAGAATTTTTTTTGGGAGAATAGTTGATTTTGGCAAACATTGGTTTATGGAAATTGTCTAAATATTTAATAGTGTTGGGGGCAACTAGTATGGTTTACATGAAGTGACTATTATTGGGTTATATAAAAAGTAAATGTCATGTGATTTTTGCAACTTGGGAGGTTATGTGAGGAAAATTGTAAGTGTCTACTTATTGCCATAAGTTGTCTTGTTAACTAAATTTCAAATTGTTTGATTGCCTTAACACTAAGGCCACTTTAGAGTGAGTTGTGTAAATTTTGTTTTGCCTTTAAGTTGTTAGTGGTGTATTGAACACCCTTTGATTTTCTATGATGTTGTGAGACTCTAGGGAGTCAAAGAGATATTTTGTTTGAACTTTGCTAGCAGAAGTGAAAAGATCAAATTGTATTAGAAGTGATAATTTGCTCACCCCTTATTATACATGAAAATTTAAGTCAATTATTATAGTAAGGAATATTGTAGAATTATAATATAAAGTGGATTAGTACCATGTCAGCTCTTATGGCCCATTTAAGTCATAAATCCTTCATTAGGTTAACATTTTGGACATACTAAGTGTGTACATGGGGGTTTGAGCATTGTATGTGCCATGTCTATGGAGAAATATGACCGAAGTTTATAACATGTGTAGCCATAGGGCCAATAAACTGAGTTATACTAATTTTATATGTTCCACCCCATTCCTTGATAAGTTGTTTTACTTAAAATTTATAAGAATGGCTATTAAGCAGAAATTATTATTGTTACTTATTATTTGCTTGATTGAAATTGTTTCTTAAATAAAGAGTGAATGTTATGTGTACTTCATTTTGGATCTCATTATTGTGCTGAGATGCTCATTTGAACATCTGTGAATAAATGGTAATTGAGGAAGATGAAAGTCTTTAAAATATGGAATTGTGTGTGAATTGAATGGATAGTTGTTAAAGAAGTGCTATTGATTGAATGTGTGTGATTTGAGAAATATGAACCCTTGATAGTTTCCTTCAAGAAACCTATAATGAAATGAAATTGAATATCTATGGCCATTAATATGATGGAGAGATAAAGGGAGGTTAATATGGTGGAGAGATAAGGTGAAATGAAGGGGAATGAAAATGAACTTGAAACTGTTTTCATTGGTAAGTTCATTGAAGAATGTTATCTTAGGTCCATGAATAAATAAATTGGTTAAAAAGGGCTCATGATGCCCCTTTCTTACCATCCAAAGTGGCTTTATGTGGATAACTCGAGAATGTTTCAAAATTACTACATGTAATTTCTATATTAAGTACCTTTTGTGGATTAAATTGAAATAATCTATAAGAATTTCTTGTTTGACAAAGAATGACCATGAATCATTCTTTTTTATTGATTGAATTTGCAATGGTGATAATCTTTTCATATGCTTGGTGCCAACCCAAAGTCCTAATTTTTGTTGATTGGAACTTGCCCAAATGATAGCTCTTTGTTTATTTGTATTGAATGACTAACAAGTAGGCATATCTAAACTAGCAGTTTAATCGTAAATGGAATTTCAAGTTAGTGAATGAGCTTATAATAGTATAAGTTTATAATTAGTTCTTCCCCCTACTTTATTATGGTTAATAAGAAATGAGTTAGGAGGATTCCTAAAGGTGTATGTAATATATTACACTTACTGTTAAAAATTGTAAATAAGTAATTAAGCCAACAAATCATAACTTTTATGTTGATTAAATCGTAAATTTCTATGTATTAAATGAATTGTTTATTGGTAAAAGTGACATTGATATATTTGTGCATTAACTATAAACTGTAGGTAAAGTAAGTGATTTACATATTAGATTCCATTAAAACTCATTATATTTTCTTGTGAAAAAAATGTCTTAGTTTTAGGATTACTAGAAATCATGAAGATCATAGGATAAGGACCAGGGACAAAAAAATTGGGTTAATCAAATTGGCAACTATGATGTCTACATATACATGTGTAAAGTCAATTTTGGATTTGTTATATTTATTGTGTCCAGTAAATATGTGAGAACCTCTAAATTGTTTTACAAGTTATTAGAAGAGCGTGAGACCTTGGAAACATATGAAAAACAAAGGAAACTCTGTCAAAATTTCTTTAAAAAAAATGTCTCTGATAAGTTTGTATAAAACGTTTGAAATTCACAAAAAATCTATTTTGACTTTCTTAAATTTTAAAATATGAGCTTTGTTCTTATTGTTTGGAATTGTTAAATAATTTCTAGCATTGAAAAGTCTTGTTGTAAGTTATCACCAAGTGACTACCTATGCTAATCACATTCCCAAAATTGAAGCGTGACAATAATGTCCCACTATTTTTGAATGATTTGGTAGACACCATTAAACCATTAGGATGTTGGCTTGAACTTGAATCAAGTATGAATAACCCTCCTAAGGTATATGACGATTTTGTCATTTTTACCATTACTCCATAGCATATGGAAGAGTTATTTTCTCTTTTATAATTTGTGAATGGCTTTCTTCAATTGAGTATTAAATTACATGAAAGCACCCATTGAAGCATACCTATTGAACCCCTATTTTTTTAAAGAAATATTAGACTTGTTGAGGTTTTCTACAATCTTGGTTCCATGCAATATGGTACATTCATGATTAATTAGATTTTGGACTATTGGTATAGGCAGTCTAGGGCAAGAGAAAATCTAAAAATGGTTGATCGTGGCTGTAGAGTCAAATTTATGGTAACTGATGAGGCCATTTAGCCCTTAGGTAGCTCGGTTATACTATGTTAGTAATTGGATGAAATTCAGTTTTGAAAACCCTAATTTTAGGATAAAAAGATATGTTTATTAAACTTTATTTATTTATTTATGATAGGTATTAAATGAACATAATTACATTTTAGTTTTACCCTTTTTGTAAACTAAAACCTATGGTTAATATCGTAAGTCTAATATCTAATTTAAATGCATCTTAATTTAGTTTTGTGACTCAAAATATCTATGTTTGTATTATCTTTCTCCACATCATAAAACCATTCTTCTTTTCATCATATCTCTCAAAAAAAGATTAAAACTTCTTCTTTCCTTTACAAATTTATATGAAAGCTCCTTAATAAGTTGTATTGTTTATAAATATCTAAAAATTCATCTTAAAGAAATTTTAGTAGATGTTTTCATCTAAGGTTTATGATTTCTTATTATGGTTTTTCTGAAGTTTAGATTATAAATTATCTTAAACACCTAAAATTTTATGATTGGCAAATGGCTTATTTTCTACTATTAATGATGTTAGGATTTATTAGTTGTTAATGGTGGATTTTAGTTCTACCAGAACCTAGCCAACTGAGGAGGTTCTTCTAGAACTCAAATTGTAATCTGGTTACTAATGTAGCAAATATGAGGCAAAAAGTGAGAAGAGGAAGACAACAACAAAAAAATACAGAGCTTTTAACATGGTTTGGCCAAATCTGGGCAGTACCGGACCCTACGTCTATGGTAATGTTATTGCTTTTGAGTAAATTTTTATAGAGCTTCAGTATAGCAAATCTTGCTTGCTTTATAATGATTTCATTCTCCCTATTTATAGAGGAAAAGAGGTTACAATAGTAATTTTACATATTGTAAATCTATTACATCAAGCATTTACTGTATAAGACAAAATGAACTCCTACAAATCAGCTTCTGCAACTTGCTTCTATGCGTGGGACCCCTGTCTATCGAGTGTGACGTTAGCTTGTCTCCCACTCAGCAAGTTTTTGGCTAGAAGTCACACCTCACGAACCAGATCCTCCAGCCTGAGGTCACCTACTATCTTTCGACCAGTGAGGTCGAGCTCGGTTATAGTGAGGCAAGCTCGCACATAATCAGCTATCGAATATGTGCACTATGGCTTAGCGTCCTCATTCTCAATGAGCTAGTCCTTTTAGACCTAGCTTCTATTCTACTTTATGAGCTCAAAAATCACCTATAACATAAGCCCCTCAACTCTCAGCTTGCTTTGTGGGCTAGGAGTTAAACAATCTTGCTAGCAGAGGGCTTTCTTTATGGATCACCATGTGGTCAAGGTCCTTTAGTCAACCTATCATTTGATTTGTTCCAGACCATTCCTCCCATTATACATGTCTTATAGCCATGGATACGTCCGCCTCATTTTCTTCCAAGGCAATTAATGAAAATGGTTGGGAGTTCTTTTAGACTCTTTGGTGAGACAAAAACTACTCTTATTTAAGATGAAGGAAGTCTTCTTTCCTTCTTCGTAGAGAAGTTTAATAGGAACCTCGGACGAGCCCCCTACACCTGTGGTGTTCTATCTTTCCAGTGAGGAGTGTATGGTCTGCTACATAGGAAGCCTTTTCAAGCAATTCTCCTTCTCTGAGAACAAGGGAAGATCTCTTGAAGATCTTGAATTATTTCCTCCTAGTGATGTTGGGGGGACGATCATTTCCAGCTACTCTAATTTGTTTTCCCTGAATCTGCCATGCTGAGTAGAGAGCTGGAGAGGAGTTCTAAACTAAGGAGAGCGGCAAGGGAAAGAGCTAAAATCAAATCTATTCATTAGTCCTTCGACAGATTAGGGCCTTTCCCTAGGGCGTCAATCTTTCTTCCAGTATATAGGTTAGATTAACTTGTATTTTGATTTTCTTGATGTAAATATACCTCATTGAGGCTTTCCAATGAATGAACTTTTTTGTCATTCTTGCGTATTGTTCTTCAAATTTTCCATATACAAATAATAACATGAAGTTCAGTGAGCCATAATAAAGTGAAACATCCAAGTGACCAATCAGTCATGCTACCTGAACAATGATTCTATGTGTTAAAATATCTTAAGTGATAACTGGTATGTAAGTAGATCATGTGAAAGCCATAAATGTTTAGGTCACATAAGGGTTGTAAGCACTTGGTCGCACGGCAGCTGTGATCATCCAATTGCACGAGAGCTACTATTCGTGAGCTATAGTAACTTAGTTGCCCAAGAAGTGAGTTTATTTTGAACGTCTCCATTCCTCAACCGGACCAAGGATGGCAATTAGATAAAGAGTTTATTTTGAGCATTTCCACGCCTCAGCAAGCCCGCAGCTCAACTGGATACATGAGTTTATTTTGAGCGTCTCCACGCCTTAATGAGCCCATAGTTCAACTGGATACATGAGTTTATTTTGAGCGTTTCCACGCCTCAGCAAGCTCGTAGCTCAACTGGATACATGAGTTTATTTTGAGCATCTTCATGCCTGAACCAGATCGAGGGTCGCAATTAGATAATGAGTTTTATATGTTGCTTGAAAGAGTTGTCTACATGCAAGCTGCGGAGATCACAAACATTGGATAGCAAAGCTCTTAAATGGACTTATGTAATAAAGAGTTGCAACAGAACTAAGTCATCTAGAGAATAAAGTTTCTTTCGACATGGACAAACAGAAGCTTTTACATTCTCATTTAAATTCAAAATACATCATCAATGTATAATTCTGATTGAGCCTCCTAACTCTTAGTTGGGATCTCACTAGGGAAACTAAGATCGTTGCCTCACAGGTTGTACTACATATTCCTTTAGGTAGCCTCTCTTGATTAGGTCTTCGATCGCGTCCTTGAGGACCCAACAGTTAGAAGTGCTATGGCTAGCTTCATTGTGATAAGCATAGAACTTTTCTTGGTTCCTCCACCTATAGGGAATTCTGGAAGGTACAGGTACCCCAAAATCGTCTCTGTCTCTTTCTATCATGAATATCCTATCCTAGGAATCTAATAGGACACTATATTTCTTATGATGACCTGGGGGTTGAGGTCATTTGCCCTTGGGCCTATGGAACTTTTTCGCAGTTTACACATCAGAGTGGTCACCTTGATCCACATTGCCCCTCTTCTTATTATGAGCGAAACCATCCCTCTCGTCATTCTGATCAAGCTTTCCTAAGTTGAAGGTTTCTTCCCATTTAATCTGTTTGGTAGCTCATTCATAAAACTCAATTAAGTCCTTCACCGAGGACTTATATAGACTTTTATAAAGCTTTTCATCTTTGTGGAGTCTTGCAGAGATTGTTGCCAGCATGGTTTCTTTAGATAGATTCTTCATTGAATTGGCTTCGAGTTTGAACGTGGCAATATAATCCTTTAATGACTTTTACTTACATTGAAAGACCATCACAAGATGGCAAAGGGGCATGAGCTGCCTCTTTAATGCTTGGTACTGGCTAATGAACTACTGCTGGCACTCTTCCTAACTACAAATTAAGTGAGTTGGGAGGTTTCTGAACCAAGCCTGAGGTACACCTCCTAGCATGGTTGGAAAAACTTGACACTTAACTAGAGGATCAGCCGTTTACAAATCCATTTGGACATTGAATACGTATAGATGGTTGTAAGGATCAATATCCCTGTTGTACAATGGGATCATGGGAACTTTAAGTTTAAGAAGGAAAGGCTGAACCTCAATCTCATTGGAGAATTGTGACCTCTCTTCATAGTGAGCTCGATCATCCAGAGCTTCAAGACGTTCCTCTAGTTGGACCATTCTTTGATATAGCTCTTCCAACAATAGGTCTCATGTCCTAGATTACTTACTAGAAGATTGTCGGTTATCTTGATTCTCTTGGTCATGAAAGAGGTGACATAAAGTTTGCTCTCAGGAACTCGTAGCTTGCTACTGCTGATGGACATTCCCAGGTGCAGCAGCTTCAGCCTGCCTTTATACATCATAGGCTTGTGCCTACGCTAACATTGTGATTGCTTTGGTCAGTTCTCCCATCATATTTTCCAATTTCTCCTAATGTCAAAGCCAATTTTGTACTCCATCAGTGCCATTGGCAATAGTGACAAGTTGGGAAGAACTAGTCGGGGGCAAGCCAGAGGTAATGCCTATGATAGAAGCAGTAGAGGAGTCCATTATGGACACATGACCCTCTAGAGGGTTAGCCAACACATTTAAAGCTCTGGTAGCTCTTCCTTTTGCCATTGCAGTAGGAAACGAACCAGAAAATAGATAAGTCCCCATAGACGATACCAAAATGTTGACGATGTATTTTGGTTCTGCCAAAATCCAGCCAACTGAGGACGTTCTTCTGGGACTCAAACTGTAATCTAGTTACTGATGTAGCAAATATGAGGTAGAAAGTGAGAAGAGGAAGATAAACAACAAAAATATAGAGCTTTTAACATGATTCAGCCAAATCTGGGCAGTACTAGACCTTACGTCCACAATAATGTTATTGCTTTTGAGTAAATTTTTATAGAGCTTTAGTATAGCAAGTTTTGCTTGCTTTACAATGATCTCATTCTCCTTATTTATAGATGAGAGGAGGCTACAATAATAATTTTACAGGTTGTAAACCTATTACATCAAGCATTTATTATATAAGACAGAATAAACTCTTGCAAATCAACTTTTGCAGGTTGCTTTTTGTGGGTGGGACCCTTGTTTATTAGGCGTGATGTAAGCTTGTCTTCTGCTTAGTGAGTTTCTAGGTGGAAGTCACACCTCGCGAACCAGATCCTCTAACTTGAGGTCACTTGCTGTCCTTCAACTAGCGAGGTCGAGCTTGGTTATAGCGAAGTGAGCTCGCACATAACCAGCTGTTAGATATGCGCGCTACAGCTTAGCGTCTTCATCCTCAACAAGCTGGTCCTTTTGGACCTAACTTCTGCTCTGCTTTGCGAAGTCAAAAATCACCTATAACATTAGTCATGGTAGAAATCAATTTATATTCATTTAAATTAGTGTATTTGTTAACATTTTGAATATGAATATATATATATATGAAATTATTTTGTGTAATATTTATATATATTCATATATATTTGACAATATCTTATTTTGTGATAGTAACAATACTTGAAATCATTAACCATACTAGAACCAATTTGTATTAAAAAAAGGTTTAATTTATTAGTAACCTTGAAAATAGGTGAAGTTTCACACTCGTTTTAAATTTATTGATTTATTATTTACCAAATAATTATCTTAATTTACTCAAGGATAAAAGCTTGAATTCTAAGTCTCTATTTTATTAAGTAATATTGAGATTTTGCTTGATTAGACTTTAAAGTGATGGATTATTGAGGGGAAAATCTTATAATACCCAAAGCCCATATTGAACGACTAATATAAATATTTTTTTATAAATTACAAAAATTTAAAGTTTATAATTATAAAATTTGTGAAATGTATCTTGAAAGAATTTTTAGTAAATGCTTTTGTCTAAAAATTATGATTTCATGGGGTATGCTTTAAGTTTTTTGAATTATTCAACTATTTTAGTTATTTTTATGAAAAAAAAAAGAAATGAATTCATTATTTTGGAAACTATTTGGACATGTTACCTATTTTGAATACCTAATAATGATACAACTTATTTTGTTTTGAAATTTAAGTTTTAAAGCTTCTTAAAGGATATCATAGTTTTATTAAGTGGATTTTAAAATGAATGATGGAGTATTTTAAGATTTTATTATTATTTATTTACACGAGTTATACAATGAGTTTTAAGTAAACTATAGGTTTCATAATAATTATTGTAGATAATAGATAAAGTATTCGTTATTTATGGTTGCCTCATCTAGAATGCTTAAAGTATTATTGGTTTTATTCATTAAACATCACATGGCTTATTTTATAGTAAGATTTAAAGATTAAGTTTCATTTAGTGTCATGGAAATCTTATTTAACTGAATTTTTTGCAACTTATGAAAATATATTTCATACTTTCTTTTAATCACTTTGGTTCTTTAATGCATATTACGCATAATATAAAGATTTTGTTTAACTAGATTTCAAATTAATATTGTAATTGAAATACCCCTTTGTTATCGCAATCACATACAGCTATAACCATTGAAATCCCACACTCTAGAGTGAATAGATAGGAAAGGATGAAATTTGTGTATTCAAAAAGGAATTTATGGTTTTTAAGAGTGGATCACTTTATATATATATATATATATATATATATATATATGCACATTGTCTTAGTTTTATTATGGCTTAACAAATTTGAGGACAAATCTTTTTTAGGAGAGGAGAGTTTGTAATGCTTAAATTTCTTTTGAAACAATTCTTACAAAATTGTACCTCGTAGACAAATCCTTTTGTGCAGGGAGAATTTATAATGCCTCATTTTCTTTTGAAACAGATCTTACAAAATTGTACCTTTTAAAATTTTTTGTATGATATATTTAAAGTGTTTTGATTTATCAAAATATCTTAATAATTATTATGAAAAATAAATGAGATATTTGCATTAAAAATTTTGGCATGCTATTTATTTCAGCCATTTAATAACTATTTACTTATTTTATCATAAAATGAAAATCTTAAGCTATACTAAGCAATGTTGATGTTTTATTTTATTAAAGTCTAAATTAATGATAGTATATTTAAAGCACTTCTTTTATTATATTGATGATTTAATGTATTCTCGATAAAGTATGGTTTTAATAATAACTTTTTGAATAATAAACAATCATTTATGATCATTTTATATGCTAAAAGAATCATTAATTTTTTACAATTAAATAAGCACTTGAATTACTTGATGACAAGATTTGTAACTTGAGCTTTATTAAGCATTGTAGATATTTTATTTAATTGAATTTTACAATTTATGAAAATATATTTAATACTTTATTTTAATTACCCTAACTTTTTAAAGTGTATTATATACATTTCAGTTTTGATGATTTAGAATTTAAAACTTATGCATATTTATTGGATCTTATTAAGTTAAATTCAATTTAATTAAGGTATATTTACATTACTGTTTTACTTATAGAGCATTCATAGTTGATTCAAAAGTCTGATGCATTATTTATTCTAATTATTAAATAGTTATTCAACTTGTTTTCTGACAAAAGCTTACTACCATACTCCCTTTGTGATCAAAATTAGATGAAGTATTCTTAATGCCTACAAATTTTATTAAATTAGATTTTGAAATTTAAGATAGTATATTTGAAATATTGTTTGATTTCTTTAGTTGCTTAATGTATAATATTAATATTCTACTTTTATGGTAATATATTTAAAATACTATTTTAATTACTTTGGTCATTTTATGACGAAACTTATATTTTGAATTTGATTAAATGATGATAGAATTTTATTTAATTAGATCCTAAAACTCATAAGAGTATATTTTTAAAGCTGTACTTTAATTGTGTTAGTTATTAATGTATCCTAATTAAATCTTAGTTTTATTAATTTGTGTTATAAAACATATATCTAAATGTGGTAAATGAGTTATGTAACCTAAATGTATCTTAAGTTAGTTTTATATGGAGTAAATGCTTCTATACTATAAAATTATTTTCTCTTATTTTTAATTCTTTTCCTTAGTTTTGTGTTAGAAAAAGAAAGTAAAATAGTGAAATGCATGTTCGCTACTTTGTCTTTATGAAATAGAGAACACTTTTAGACAATCCCTTTTGACCTAAAACCCCATTTAACCCTTCAAAAACCTTAGCTTCAATGGTGTCCATTCCTCTCTTCGTCACCAGCCAACCTTGTCATCCATTCGTCTACTCTTTAACACTGTCATGCCATACATCATCCTCCCCTCCAGTGGGCTTTGGTGTTAGATTATTTTAATAATCTGTAAGTGGCCCATATAACTAATAGACTGGCTTTAAGTAAAGATAGCCTAATGTGATGGTGGT
>JANHAO010008986.1:0-18766 GCA_026873985.1 Saraca asoca | reverse complement strand
TTCTTCTACTCTAGATCTGATCTAGGTTCTTTTGAGACCTCACACCAATGGATCTATGGGAGTTTTGCTCAGCCAAGAGGAGAAAATTTTTTCAAAAGTTCAAGCCTCTTCGCCCTCATCTTGGCCAAGCAGAACTATCAATAGCTTGGTGCATTTATAGCAAAATTAATTGTTCATTAATCTTAATAGTGTGTTATACAATATTTCATTGAAAAAGTGCATGCATTCACTCTAAATGCCTCCAACACTGAAGTTGAGAGAATAATTGAAACTCAATTTACAGAATGGTTTTGTAATTAATTATCCATCGATCTTAAATCTTTTATTTCTAGCTTGTTTCTATGGAATGAAACCATAATTTAATAGTATATGATTATTTGATGAAAGAAAAACCTTAAAAAAAATTCAAGAAGCTCACATGTTCTTCTTTTTGTTCATGAAGAGCATTGAAGGACCTTTGTAAATTATCTTGATCTCATTGTTTTAGTTACTTAGTTGAGTGATTCTTACCTTTCTTGTGAGTTGTAATATAACTAATTGGATGTGAATCCTTGAATTATTGATTATGATAAGGAAAATAAGTATTGTGTGGTCTTATGGCCTAGATTGAATTTGACTAGAATTGTTGATATAAATATGGTTCTATGTTTGGAAAAAATTGAATTTATGCTTGTCAAGCTTCTAAAACAATGGTATATTGAACCTTTATGATTTAGTGGAAGTTAGATGGTGTTTTCCCATTTTTTGGCTGCTATTCTTCTTCATTTCTAGAGCTCACGAGTTGAATCACCATATTTACACTAATCCCATGATCATGCTCATAGAAACTAAGCTGCATTATGCCTTGCAATTTGAATAAAAAATTTAACTAGTTTCTTGTGAATCCTCTCATGTTGAATAAAAACTTTTCCATTTGAATTCCATGATTCTAATCATGATTTTACTCAAATTTTAAATGCAATCATGTTTTGATCATTGCTTGGCCTTTAGATTTATACATTCAAATAACTCAAACTCACTTCTATAGAAAAACAACTCTCATTTTCTTAACCTAACTTCATATAGTTCCTAGCCATTTCCAATATAATCATTAATAAGTCCTAATTGATCCAACTCATAAGCTAATAAGAATCAATTTATTGATTATTTATATATTGATGCTATAGTAAAAATTTTGATAATTATTATAATAATGTGACAAGGTATATTTGGTTGTGATTTGGGATGGAAATGTGAATGATCTGATATGTTTGTTATGAGATGTGATACTATTTGAAAGCTTGAAAATTTCCTATGAGATATGAGACTATGAATGATGATGATGAGATGAGGATGGATATATGAACTGGATCCCAGATCTGCATGTTTTAATATGTAGTGTGGGATAAGGTGGAACTTGTAAGGATAAGGTTGGTGATTGTACAAAATAAGGTGGAAAGGAGTAATAAGGAGAGTCTTGATCTTGATTGTTTATTTTACTTACTTGAATTGATAATATGTTGAGAAATAATGAAATATGATATAATAATGTGACTTAAAATTTAAGGTATGTATATTTGCTATTACTAGAAAATTCATAAGTTTGGTAAGGATTATCTCACTGAGCGCCAGACTCACTTTTCTGTGGACAATTTTTCAAATTCTTAGGATATTGTTGCTATTGCACCTTCTGAAAAGCAAGGATGGATAACGATCCCATGGAAATCAATGTTGATATATTTACCACCATAGTAGATAGTCCCTTGGGAATGTATGAAATCAAGATCTATTACATTATAATCCTGAATCCAATGTCTTTTTAATGATAGCTATGGGATGGTTTGATCCTTAAGGGATCTATCATCCATTTACACATTTTGCTAACTTTTTGAAAACCTATAAATAGTAAGGCCATAGAATTCCCCAAGGGCAAGGTTATTTGAACCTATGCTTTTTGGTTCCTTGACAAGTAATATGTTGAACTACCTTTTGTTTTGCCTTGTCTTTGTAAGGACAAGTGGGGTAGTGTGAGAGAATGACTCTTAGATTGGCTAGTTGTCTGTATAATTTTTTTTTAAGAATTTGTTGGAAACCTTTTGAAATTGATGTTTTAATAGGCATGTGCCTTAATGGGCAATGTCCATGTATAAATGAGTTTCCTTTCTTTCCTATTAGTTTATGATTTTTTTAACTAATTAAATGAACTTGAGTAAATATGATTAGGGAATATTCAAACAAGTATGAGTAGGAATGGAAAATGAAAATAGGTTAAAGGTTGGTGGTTATCAACTAGGGATTGATATTCATACTAATCATGGCTAGTAATTTAGGTCAAGACATGTTTAGTATCAGAGCAAGATTTAGGTTAAACTTGTGAGTATGGACTTGCATGTAGAGTTGTTGTATAGTGGTGATGGTTACATCAAGTGTCAAAATGAACAGTACTAGTAACACGTGTCCACCTGGGAGCACATATTACTGATACCATTCTTATTGACCTTGTTAAATATGTGTCTACATCGACAGAATTAAATTGGAACCTTTTGTATGTCTTGAGAATCTAATTAATTTTGTAATGTAGATTATGGTGAGAACTAGAAGACAGGATGACCAAAAATCCAAATTTGATAATGGAGGGTCATCCATTGGACAAAATAGTTTACACCATGAAGTCGATGATAACCTTGGAGTTCCTTAATGGGTAGAAAACTTAGTCCAGTAGGCAATGGATCACCCAATACATGTAGTAACATAAAACCAGGAATGAGATCTAAATAGAGAGCTTGATAGGAGTAGGTGAAATGAACGATATCAAACCTTTCCTACTAGAAATGAATAGGAGAGTAGGCTAAGAATTGTTCATAAGTTTTTAAAGCTAAAACCACCTTGTTATGCTGGAATAGATCCTTTCGTAGACTCGTATCAATTCCTTAATCAAGTTCAAAAATATGGTCGGATGTTATAGTGTCCTGAACCCTTACTAATAGAACTAGTAGGGTATTAGTTAGATGATTTAGTGCATTATTGGTATGTGGGAACTATCGAGGGATGAGCTGTAGATGTTGAACCTTTAACTTGGGTGATGTTTCAAGAAAACTTCATTGATCAATTTCTTCCTCCCAATGCTTGATAAGGGAATGCTTGGATGTTTGAAAATGTGAAACAAGAAAATCTATCCATAAGTGAGTATGATGCCCAATTTACCCAACTTTCTCGATATGTTACTCACCTGATCCCTAATGAAACTATAAAAGCAAAGAGTTTAGTTCAAGGGCTCCATGATTATTACTTTGATGTTGCAAAGTTGATGTAGACATGACATACCAGTAAGCCATGAATTAGGCTTTGCAAGTTCAATTGAGATCTAAAGAGCGTTGTGAAAGGGAAATATCCTTTAGTAGTAAGAAAAGAGCTCGATTCAAGGGAACTAGTATTACATCAAGCAGAAGACCAACTCCAGCTTGTAGAACACCACCTAGTGGGTGGAGAAGGAATTTTATTGAACTACCTCAGTCTTAAAATCCAATTGCAAGAAGAAATGTGGGAAGTTAATCAGTTTCAACCACTTCTATTCTATTCTATGGAAGAAATGCATCTTAGAGCCAATAGAAAGTTCAATGCTAACATGCCATAATGTAGGATTTGTAATATAAACCATTATGGACTGTGTAGAAGAGATTTGACTAGATGTTTTTGATATGGATAGTAGGGACATAGAGCGAGGGAATGCCCTATGAACCTAAGTGCCTCAAGAAATAAGGTGTAAATTACCAAGCTTGACCTCAAAGTTAACTAGTAACACAATCTATAGCTTTAGTAAGATTACCAATTGTGTCTAACTAAAATGATGGAAAAGGCAATTGAGGGAGAAACTCTAATGAAGCTATAATGAGGGTTTACAATCTTACCAGACAAGAGGCCTAAGTATCGAATGTTGTGAATGACTCCGATTAGCAAGGCTCTTCTCTTGTAGATAGGAGATAAATAGGTATCTACAAATCTAGTTACATTGCATGTGGTTGATTATGATATAATTCTAGGTTTGGATTGGCTTTTCTAGCATCATGTGTGCATGAATTATTTAGACAAGATGGTTATGTTCCATGTGGATGCATCTTCTCTTGTAGTCTTTCAAGGAGAATAGGTAGCTGAGATACCTAGTTTGATT
The DNA here is from genome assembly GCA_026873985.1 of Saraca asoca. Lineage (NCBI taxonomy): Eukaryota > Viridiplantae > Streptophyta > Magnoliopsida > Fabales > Fabaceae > Saraca > Saraca asoca. The sequence continues at coordinate 14,619 of JANHAO010008986.1, read as the reverse complement.
TCTAGTGTGTAAGCTTAGAAATTGTTCAAAAAGGGATGCACAACTTATTTAGCTATAGTGAAAGACTTAGAACGATCTATTCCAAATCCAAATGAGGTTCTGGTGATATGTGAGTTCCTTGACATGTTTCTTAATGATTTACCTGGATTGCCATTGGATAGAGAAATCAAGTTTACTATTGATCTTGTACTTGGCACTAAACCTATCTTCATCTCTCCTTAACATATGGTGTCAACGGAATTGAAAAAGTTGAAAACTCAACTACATGAATTAATTGATAAAGGCTTCATTTGTCTGAGTACTTCACCATGGGGAGCGCTTGTGCTCTTTGTTAAAAAGAAGGATGGGAAATTATGGTTGGACTTTAGGGACAACAGGACTCTTCCATATCCTACACCTAAGCCCAACCTTTTCTTTTTCTTTTGACCAAATAAAGATACACACTTTTGGGGGTACACAGCCCAGTCTTAGACACAAATCCTTCACAAGGCAAAAAAGCAAGGTTTCTAAAAATGAAAAATTTAATGTCAAACAATTAAAAAGATAGCAAACAATATGAAAGGAAACATAATACTATAAAATATCATCATAATATAAATATTTCACAAAATTGTATACTTCTATATGATATATAAAGGTGGAGTTAGGTTGCATTTGTTAAGTAATTGCGCTCACCAAGTCCTTCAATTTTGTTTTTCATTTGTTGGGCTTGTCAAATTTAATTTTGAAGAGTAATATTACTATCATATTTATTATCTACCTTTTTTTTTTATATTTGTTACCGGATCTAACTATGAGACTCACTATATTAATAAATTTATAGTTAAATTTATGCATACCTTTACTTTAAATATGTTGATGGTGGATTTTAGTTCTGCCAAATCCAACCAACTAGAGGGGTTCTTGTGGACCCAAACTACAATTTGGTTGTACAAACGTGAATGAATACAACAAATAATAGAAAATAGACGAAGAACAAGAAGAATACGGTAGGGTTTTTAAAGTGGTTCGGTCAAAGCCAGACGGTACCGACCCCAATGTCCACAATATCATTGTATTGCTTATGGAGAAATTTTAGCAAAGTTTTGGTACAGTACTCTTGCTTCTCTCTTTTTTTTTTCATAGAGAGCTCCTTCCCCTTATTTATAGAAGGGGGAGGTTACAAGTGTAATTATATAATTTATATTTTTGTTACATCAAATAATAAATGTAAATGACAAGTATAGCTTCTACAAATTGGCTTATGCAGTCCTTCGATTGACTTTTAGAGTTGCTTTCTGCGGGTGGGCCCGTGGTGCTGCTTCTTGCAAATTGATCCCACACACCAAGTTTAAGAGGGTTATTATTGCGAGTTTACCCTCTATGAGTCCTTAGTTGGGTGAGGTGCAATGTCTGTGAGCTGGGACTGTCTGAGATCATCACCGGCCTTTGGCCTATGTGGATGAACTTCGTGAGCTCACTTTTGGCAATGCGAGCTTGCGTATAGTGAGCTATTGGCTATATGAGCCAGGTCTTTTCCTTTAGCGAGGTGGGACTTCTATCTTGTTCTATGCTAATATAGTGAGCTTAGTTCTTTTCTTACTCAAACTTGGTTTGTTGCCGGCCTTTGCTAGCCCTTTTTGCAAAACCAGAGAACGCATATAACAAAATACATGCTAAAACAATGAATATCAAGAAAAGAATATCTTACTTTTAATAATATTTACATTTCTTTTATTCTTATTTAGATGAATTAGCCTTGACGTTATATAAACTATTAAATCAAGTTTTTAGGAAAATTTCTAAATTTAACACATATGTTTTTTCTCGTATAATGCCCTTGCCTAAATAAATTTAATCTTTTTTTCATAAACTTATAAAGGTAGATACATTAAGGGAAGAAAAACCTCCTACCATCTAATATTGTACTAATACATTCAGTATATTTAGAAAATTGATCCACCCCTTTTGCACTAGAGACTTTCACTTGAACAAATTGAAATAAAGTAAAGTAGGTGAGAAAGTCAATGAGCAGAATCCTTATATTCATTGGAGATTGCTTTGGATTATTGAAGAAAGACATGAAAACTAAGTTAGGAATATATAGAACCAAAGCATTGAATTTCTTGATCGGTGTATTGACCAAAAATCTCTTATAGCTATAAATAAGCATTGAGATTTAGTTGAAAAGCCCATCTATGTAAACATCCCTTTTGCCAAAAGTTGACTATACCTCAAGATCAATAGCTTGAGTGTTAACCATTCTAGATCCATTTTTCTTAAATTTACTAACTTTGAGGATAACGGAAGCAAACCTATAATTATGTGAAATAGGATTTAGGCCAAATTTGAGTTCTTGACACATATTAACAAAAACATTACTCTTAGTTTGATAATGCCCTTTTGTTATAGCCCACTAGGTTGAAATGGATTAGGCCTAGAAGTGGGTCAAGTGGGTTGGCAAGAAGGCAAACGATCAATCTCTAAAAGTAGGCTAACCAGTAGACTAGCAATTAGTGACTAGTCAACTGGTTGTAAGTGACCAGTCAAAAAGTCAACCTTAGGTTGAATAAACCCTAGTGGTACTAGAATTATAAAAACACAATCTTACATTTTCTAGAAGCTCTCTAATGGTCAAATTGATGCCAAAGGAAGGTCTTATTAATATATCAAGTCTAAAGACTTAATCAAGGTAATGCAATCGGTCAAAATTATGTTATGAGTTATTATGATCTTATTAGGACATAGAAAATTGATTTTAATCGGCCTACTTTGCTTGTGCAAGAATTACATCATTTCTCAATTAGGTCATATTGTTAAACATCCATGCATGGAGTTCTGAAGGGAAAAGCTTTCCACATTAGGTGAGTGGAGGTTTTTACCTTGCCTCACTTCATTTTCAATACAAAGTTATATTAGCATAATGTTCTCAAAATTTCCAAATGCCTTCTATGTGATAGGAAATATGTATAGAGTTAAATAATAGATAATGAATCAAGAATGATCGTGGAGACTTATGAGATATGTGACTATGTGACATTATGAATATGAGATAAATGTGAATGTGTGTGATGGACTAGTTTAGGGTTGGAACTAGAAACTAGCTAGATATTTTAAAAAATTCTTACTTTTCACTTTTATGATTTAACATATGAGCTAGAAAGAATCAGAAAGAACTATATGTAAGTTAAATGTTAGTAATAATGATAAATAAGCTAGGGATGAAATTCTAATGACTAAAAGATTGATGATAGACTAAGTGAAGATTAGACAATTAAACTTAGAAATAGTAAGATGGTACATGTATAGAGAAAGCTAAGGTTAGACAATTCTTTAGATAGAGATGTTTATGTTTATGACTAGTTCATGTAAACGAAAGGGACCTATGTTTTCCTTGAGTCGAAATAAGCTTTTCATAAATAAGTTTTCTAATTCTAATCATGATCACACTCATTTTTATTCAACAATTCTAATCATGATTCTCATTGCACTTCCAACAAAAATTTAATTTGTTTAGTCTCATTTTTCCTTACTTGAAACTACACTCTATTTCTTTGACTCAGAACCATAAAAAGTCTAATTAACACATATAACAAATGTAATATCCTAAAGAATGGTTTATAAACTAAAATCAATAAATACAATGGATGTACATATGATAATTTCTAAACAATGAGTTTAGAAGAGAATGCAAATATATGTTAAGAAAGTATTGCAATGTTTATGAATGTTTGTGATTGTGAAAAGATGATATTGTGAAGTTATAATTGCTATTGAAATTATAATCACTACAATGAATGATTATATGATGCAAATCTTGATTATGTATGTGAGACATGAAATGATACACAATGCCATAAATGATAATGAAATATGTTGATATGAAAGTGATGAGATCTTCATTATAAGGATGGATTGATTGCATGGTTGGTAGTTTTTGAGACTTGATATATGAATGATGGAATATGATGAGCAAAAATGAACCAGATTTTGGATCTGTGTTCTAATATGATGAGTGGAATAAGGCTGGTTTAGAGGAAAAAGGCTGGGATAAGTGGGATAAGGCCGATCCATAGTAACAAGACGGGCTATGTATTTGTATGCATTATTTGTACCATATGGCTATTACTTAAATATTGGAACTCAATATTATAAAGTTGACACACATAATGAAACTAAGAATTTGCCACATGGCTATAAGAGCCAGAATTGGCAAAATGTGCTTAGAAATGAATGAAATGAATTTACCTAAGAGGTAAGTCTTTGAATACTCTATAATTATTTATGGAAATGATATGAAAAATGGTTATTTGGTTGAGTTATGGATATATGTATATATATATATATGTATAACTCTTACTGAGTCAAAAATTCATATGTTTGGTACATATCTATCTCACTAAGCTCGAGACTCATCATTCTATAGATTATTTTTTTTAGATACTCTAGAATTAATAGCCAATCCCTTTATAGACAAGTAAGATGGATAACGATCCAATGAAATTATGGCTAATACATACACCACCATAGTAGACAGTCTTATAGGCATGTATGAAGTCAAGATACATTACATAATAATTATGCATATGGTTGGCTGTGAAGTAATACATGAGGTAGAAATCATCCCCCTACAACCCCTAAACATGTTAATTATGGTTATAGGATGGTTTGATCCATAGGGGATCCACCATATAAGTTTCTTTTTGACCATCTTTTGAAAATGTATATAGCATAGCCATCAAAACCTTAGAGATAGAGTTAGTCTAACCCATGCAATTGGATCCATTTATGCTACAGGTTAAACTAACTCTACTTTTCTTTGTCCCTAGAGGAACCTTGGGTGTTGTAGAAGAATGTTGAAAAAGCTAGCATCGGAGATGAATGTATTTTGAAAAGTTTGTGTAAAAGTAAAACTCTAGTGTCAATGAGTCATGTGCCTTAATGGGCAATGGCGCTATCTATCTATATATATATATTACTATTTTGTGATCATATGTATTCTCGTCTCTATGTTATTCATTCAAGTCATTTGAATGATAATGAAATTTAGCATGCTATGAAACACAATGAATTAGTAAAATTGAGATACACACCAGTGATTATCAATAAAAGGATTGATATTCATGCCAGTACAATCGACATGTTTATCTTTCAGGCTAAAAAATTATTAAGGACCCCTTGCATGACACTATTATTATGATATGATAGCAGGAAATGCATAATCACATAGTATTAAGAAAATGGAAAGAAAAGAATAAAAAAGGATTATGCTTGTGCTTGACCATAGATACACACATATGTACATATGTTATACAAGTTTTATGATAGAAAAGGTTTCAACTGAAAGGAAGCTAGAAACCCTCACTTCATTATAACATTATTATAGTCACCTTTTTCTTTTTACATTTTTTAGACACTCACTACTTCAAGGATCCTAATGTATGAATAAACTTCATTAAAGAGTTAGTTGTCAACTAGGTTGACTTTGTTATTTCATGAGTCAAGTTTTTTCAAAAACACTTTCACTCTAGATATTTCTATTATCATTTGCATATGTTTTTGGTTTGATTTTGAATATACAGTGCACACATTACTATTGAGTAAGAGTCATGGGTTCATAGGTCACCACTCAATGGTCTATGTCATTATGTTCCCAAGATTAAGGATGTGACATTGGTCTTAGATAGTAGAGGCTTATGTGATCATGTGATAAATCAAGTATATGGTTCTTGATTGTACTTTAGTAATATTAGTTATTTTGAATCTGAATCATGTTCCATGTTCAGAAAAATTATGTCTTTCCACTTTCAAAGAAAATGCATTTAAAGGAAGTTTTTCAGATAAAACTTGTATGTCATATTTTAAACACACATAACCATAGTTATAGCATTATTTTCATGATTTTCAAAGGATAAAAGTTTTATAAAAGGAAGCAAAGATCAAGGTTTTCTTAGCATTTGGTAATTCAAACTAGTCATATGTCTAATTTTAAGGATATGATACCTTTGAAAGAATTATGAATATGAATCATACAATTACCATACATTTGCAATGCCATTTTTGTAGATGGAGAACTTCATTAAAAATGATTTGATTCCTATGAAATCAAATGACATATATAATAGGATAACCATTACAATGATAAGAGAGATATGCAGATGTGCATGTTGTTTGCCTTGCTCCAAACAATATTTGATCCAAAAATTAATGTCATGTAGAGATAATCTGTTTAGTCTAATGGATAAAGTTGAACCAAACTAGATAGCCCTAGCAAAGGTTCAATTTATGAAAAATTGTTAAATTGATTCAAGAACTAGACCCAGAAAAGACATTGTATAGGAATATTAATGTGTTTTTGATATAAGATTTCTTTTGTAGGCAAGATATTATGACATAACTTCCATAAAAAACATGTAATCCTTCAAGGTATAGGTAATCTCCATAGCTCTTGCCAAGGTAAATTAAAAAATGTAGTATGATTGTGGGTTGAAGAGAGTATTTGATATCCTTTTTTAATTGAGTAAGAGTCATTAACTGACCTAGTTCAAACAAACCAATCAATGGTCCCCAGTATAGAGTAAAATATTTATTTGATTTACAATATAATTCTCGATTATATTTTACTTCTAACTTTGAGTCATTTCAAGTTTTAGTTATAGGATCAAGAAGATCTCTAACTTTTTCTTGAATTTGTAATAAAGGTCCTGCATAAGTGTCACAAGTTGGCCTTGCAAGCTAATTTGACAGGTAAACGTGCTCGATTTTGGATGAAACTTGGCCTAAAGATCAAGCATGAAGAAGAGGCATTATGGTGAGAATTTGGGAGCAAATGCACCTGTAGATTTTTTTTTTTTTGAATTTTTCCTGTTTTGGGATATTTGTGTCTTTTTAGCATTGATCATTTGTCCAGTATAAGTAGAAAAGTACATGGTTGTGATCCTTGCATTTTTATTTTCACGTTTGTATGAGATGATGCATTAGAAGTTTTAGGAGATAGGAGAAAAGTCCTTATGTCAACTTGGAAAAAGTATGTCTACTCTTGCCATTAGGACTTTTGCTTAGAATGCTCTTTAAAAAGGGCATGTCTGGTGACCGGGTAGGTACTATGACTCAGGATAGGGATTAGAGTGTGGAGCTTGGAGATACTCCCTTTACACACTCAAAACTATGTAAAGAGATATACATTAATAAAATGGAGTTGTCCCTCTCCTTATTTTTTAAAAAAGTCCTTTCTTGATATGTACTAGAGGCTTCTTGTGTGGCAGGTTTTTTGAGACTTGGTATACACTAATGCTTCAACTACATGCTTATGTTTGCTTGCAGACATGTTGCACATGAGATTTAGGTTGTATGGGTAATAAAATCCTCAATGCCTTAATTATTTATCCAAGTGTGGCTCAAATTTATTGGAAGGTTGGCATGTTAACCAATAGTTAGCATCATGTGCCACATGGTTTTAGCTATAGAGCTACCAACCCATGATAGTTAGTATCAGAGCTTGGTTGTGCTAGAGAGAGCATATCAGGTGGGCTATGATCAGGGTAAATTCAGCTTGTCGAAAGCATATGGAGCTTGTGAGTGAAGCAGACACTTGTGTGAAATAGCGAAGAGATATTGCTAAGGACTCAATTAAGAGGGTGTAGGAGGTTGGAGAAATTTGAGGGCTTGTGTGATAGATATTGCATTCAAGGGAACATTGACAGTGCATTAAGTGCAAGCATGTGCAGAGGTTGGTGGACTTGTTATATAGCATGAGACATTAATTATGTGCTCATTCATAGTAGGCATTTTGATGAAATGCAAACCACTCAAGGAAGTGAGTGTGTTGATAGCCTATCTAGCGGGAGGAAGCCCCAGGAGAAGCCCTGGTTTTATGAAGAAAGTTAGACCATGTCCATTAGGGATATATTAGCTGTTAGTGAAGCCTAGAGGGCAAAACCATAGTCTTGCTTAACGAAGCATGGCCACAATAGATAATAGACACATCCTATATAATGGCACATCTATTGTGATGTGTTAAGCAAACTACTCTTACTCGAGGAGTCTAAAATCATGTTAGAGGGCATGAATTTTACTCTAAAGAGTAACCTGAAGCGAATGAGATGATCCAAGTGGGATCCATTATGCAATATATGTGGATGTAATGAGTGAGTTGCAGTGTTAATCTACAAGGTTTGAGATGAGATGCTAGAGAGCTAACACATCATAGTTGCATGACAAGAGGCAATGATACCTGCATAGTGAGTTAGAGCTACATAGTCGTAGAATGAAGTAGCGACAATGACCGCAAGGTGTAGTTAACTAGCACTACATAGTCGCAAGACAGACTTTGCTTTGTGGCAATGACCATGAGATTCACAACTGCTCGTGCATGGGCAAAGTGAAACTCAAGCTCGAGTAGAGGATGCGTGATGCTTAGTGGAAGCATAGTGGATTGATCAAGCCTAACACAAGCAGACTTGTAAGCAAGGTATAGGACTTGCAAATAGGCCATGTTTAGTAAGCAAGGTAGGGGACTTGTGCATGAACAAGATATGAGACTTACGTCTCTCACATCAGTGCTATAGGACATTAGATGTGGGGTTATCTATTAGTTGACATCCAAAATACCAAGCAAGCACAAGCTATAGAGGTAGCACACACTTAAGTTACAGAGGTAATGAGTCAAATTGAGAGCTATATGGAGACAATGTGTTACAAGTTGCAAAGGTAGTAAGGTAAGCACAAGTTACAGAGGTAACAACCCAAATGTTGCAGAGGTAGTGAGACAAGTAAATTTATAGATGCAATAGAGCCAAGAGAGCTGTGGAGACAGTGACACATGAGTTTGTATCGAGACAATGAAGTTGAGTCTACAGAGGTAGAATATAAAGTCTGTAGAAGCAGTAAAGCTTAAGACATTAAAGTTACAAGGGAAACTACCTAAAGATTGTGGGGGAAGCAAATGTGCAATGGTGTGAGTTCAAGGAGATAAAACCAAAAGGAAGTCTAGGGAGGAGCTGAGGAGCAAGAGACTAACAACGATCTTGAAAGCTATGTTAGGTTGAGGGTGCCAATTCATCAATGCTTCTCGAATGATATTAGCTCAAAGAGACAAGTAGAGCAGTTAAGGGAGTAGTTTGAGTGGAACAGGCTGAAGACCCACATAAAGATTTGAGAAGCTAGTTCTCAAAAAGAGAAACTTTCATGGAAGCTATATTAGATTGAGGCATTAATAAGGGTATTGATATTTGAAGTGGGGGAGAATGTCACAAGTCGGCCTTGTAAACCAATTCGATAGGAAAACGTGCTTAGTTTTTGATGAAATTTGGCTTAAAAATCAAACATGAAGAGAAGGTCTTGTGGTGTGAATTTGGGAGCAAATGCACTTGTAGATTATTTTTCCAAAATTTTCTTGTTTTGAGAGTATTTGTATTTTTTTAAGTATCAATTGTTTGTCTAGTATGAGTAGAAAAGTACATGGTTGCAATCCTTGCATTTTTATCTTTGCATCCATATGAGATGGCACATTAGAACCCTTAGGAGCTAGGGGAAAAGTCCTTATATCAACTCAGAAAAAATATGTCTACTCTTGCCATTAGGGCTTTTGCTTAGAATGCTTTTTAAGGGAGCACGTCTGGTGACCAGGTGGGCACTATTACTCGGGGCTAGGAATTAGAGTGTAGAGCTTAAAGATATTCTTCCTACACACTCAAAACTATGTAATCAATGCCTTTTGAATGATGTTAGCTTAAAGGGACAAGTAAAGCGGTTGAGGGAGTATTTAGAGTGGAATAGGCTGAAGGCCTATATAAAGATTTGAGAAGCTAGTTCTCAAAAAGAGAAACCATCATGGAAGCTGTATTAGATTGAGGTGTCAATGAGGGTATTGACATTTGAACTCAGGGAGAATGTCACAAGTTGGCCTTGTAAACCAATTTGACAAGCAAATGTGCTCAGTTTTGGATGAAACTTGGCGTAAAAATCAAGCATTAAGAGAAGGCCATGTGGTGTGAATTTGGGAGCAAATGCACTTGTGGATTATTTTTCCAAAATTTTCCAATTTTAGGGATATTTGTATTTTTTTAGCATCGATTGTTTGTCTACTACAAGTAGAAAAGTACATGGTTGCGATTCTTGCATTTTTATCTCCACATCCATATGAGATGACACATTAGAACACTTGGGAGCTGGGAGAAAAGTCCTTATGTCTACTTAGAAAAAGTATGTCTACTATTGCCATTAGGGCTTTTGCTTAGAATGTTTTTTAAGGAAGTGCATCCAATGATCAGGTGGGCACTATGACTTGGGGATAGGATTAGAGTGTGGAGTTTAGAGATACTCCTCTTACACACTCAAAACTATGTAATGAGACACATATTAATAAAATAGAGTTATCACTCTCTTTATTTTTTAAAAAATCCATTCTCAATATGACTATAGGATCCTTGTATGGCATGTTCTTTAAGGCTCAATATGCATTAATGCTTCAACTACATGCTCATTGTTAGCCTAGAAAATCCTAGCTATACATTTTCTTCAATTTTGATGATTGAAAAACAATTTTAGCAAAATATGTTTAGTCAATATCATAAGCTAACTATATGTTTGAGTGTTAGTTTTGTTGGATTCAAAGTTGATTAAAGCTTGCTTAAAAGATCAACATTAATTTTAAGTTTTTCTTTGATTTCATAAGATCTTTTGTAAATGAAATCTTTTTCAAATTGCTCAATCATATTTTTAAAACAACTTACATTGAGGTAAAATAAATCATTTAAAATGAGTTTTAAATCAAAAGTTTTCAAACAAACTTTCCTTCACAAGTTAAACTTTTTTACAAATTATTTTTCATTGTATGAATCGATTCATCACTGGAAAACTTATGAAATGAACTTGAATCGATTGATGAAGAAAACTTTTCTTATCAAAGGTTTGGAATTTTTCTAAATTGATTCTCTAGTCGATTCAACACCTATTTTCAAAACATTATGATTCGATTCATTAATTGATTTGACCATGGTTTTTTACATGAGTTGAATTGATTCATAATTACAAGTTTGTTATAATTGCTATGAATTGATTCAAGGACTAAAAATAAGTTATTTTTAAATGTCGATTATCTCAACTATAAATAGACCAAACCTTATTTCAAACTTAATGTTTTTACATAACTTAGTGCAAGAAAAATAGAGGAACTTTGAGCTTATACCTGATATTCATTATCTCATTTGGTTTGAATGATTCAATCAATTCTTAAGTAATCTGAAGAAGGCTTTTGCTTAGATAATTGAGATTTACATCTTAATTTTATAGTATTATATCTCTTAACTTTGTCTTGGTTATTTTTTAGATTTCTAGGGTTAGGAATTTGGATATAATGGAAGAGGTTAATCTTATCTTTGCATCCTTCTAGAATTGTGAGATTGATTATAATTGATAGGAGGTGTATTGAATTCTTGAAATTCTTCATAGCTATAAGGTTGATAATAGTTAAGTGAAGATATAGAATTTTTGTATCATAGGTCTTATAAGAGTCCAAGAAAATTCTTGTTGTAAAACTATTTTATAGGAGTCCCATTAAATTCCTATGTTAGTAAATAAAAGCGATCATACAGTTGAATATTAATCCAGTGGAGTAGACTTGAATTGCAGTTTTAATTCAAGTTGAACCACTTAAAAAATTTCTGTGTCTTGAATCTTTAATTATTGTTTTTACATTACTGCATAATTTTGAGTTTTGCATAAATTCTGTTATATGAATTTCTATCCTATTGAAATTTGATGCAATTCTAATTTCTTTAGAATTTTATATTTCTATTTCGACATTATTTCTATAATCTATTTTCTGATATTTCAATTAACAAACAATTTAATTGTTAATTTAATACTCTGACATTATTTTTGTAAACAAGAAAGTTTTCTACTGTGCATATTATATCTAGTTGCATATTATTTGAATATTGCATTTAGTTGTTAACTATTTGTATGCTAAATTCAATTAGAATTTAATATAAAAGAAAGAGTAGAACATTTCCCCAAAGGAATAAGGGCAAGATCACAAATCTATTTTTGATTTTTCTCGGGACCAACACTCATGTTTACTTACAGACATGTTGTGCATGGGATTTTAGTTGTATGAGTGATAAAATCCTCAATGCCCTAATTATCTATTCAACTTTGACTCGAATTTATTGAAAGGCTCGCATATTAATCAAGAGTTGGTATCATGCATCACACGTTTCAACTACAAAGCTATTGGCCGATGATAATAAGCCCACCAAAATTCGCTTTTCAAATTAATGGACATCCCATTACTTACTTGTCATTGAAGATGATAAAAAATAACTTAAATGAACTGGTTGAAGTCCTTTCCATCTCCAAGAAGTATTAGAATTTTGTTGCATTATATTTTTTAAGCTTCCTTTGCCATATTTTTAAGTCACAATTTGAGAGAATAACAGATTAGGATTTGTGAAGATGTGCCAAACCTGTTTAGCTAGCATGACCTAGTTGAAAGGAGCTATTTGCCTTAAAACTAAGCCCCATGTTTTTAGGTTGGGCAAGATGCATGTTGCCAGGACGATAAATGAACTTTGTCTATCTCACTATCAACTTGCCACCTTAATTTACTTATGACACCTTCAATTTTCTTAATACGATCCTTTGAGAATAAAGAGGTAGCCATATAAAAAGCAGGAATTGAATTAAGAACACTTTTGCATAAGGTAAGCCTTTCAATTTGAAAGAGTAGTCTAGGTAGTTTTTAGTAATCTTTTGCAACACCTCTTCTTCAACATGTCTTCTTTCTTGAACTCCATCAATGTAAGTTCTAACGTCTTTACCCAATTTAAGAACTACTTTTACTCCAAGTATGCCACTAAGCATCCTATTGAACAACTGAGGACTATTAGAACTAAACTTTACCATTGATTTAAGTTTATTCATATGTAATCCTGACACTGCACCAATTTTCCACTACATGTTAAACACATAGTAACAGCTGTCATGGTCAATCTCGAAAAATAAAAGTAGATTATCAGCATGATTAATCATAGGTGCATTCCTCGATGGCCAGTACGTTGATTTTTTAATATAAGGACTTGTTTGGAATCCAAAACTAATTTTACTTTAAAGTTAATTTCAGAAAAAAATAAAATGATGAAAATAAGAAATTTTAGATCTGCATTACTAAACATAACCTATTGATGGTAAAATTTGGTTCGTATGGAGGACCTAAACTTCAGTCAATAGGATGTGAGTTTCAAGAATCAATGCCGCTCCTGAAGTATTGTGGGAATGTAAACTGGGAGGAAGAGAGGCGGTGGTTTTTAACGTGGTTCGGCTAAATCCGGATGGTACCGGACCCTACGTCCATGACGGAGATTTTATTGAATAATTTATAGGAGTTCTGCTTACAAGTTTTTCCTCTTTTCAATAATGTAATCCTATTTATAGGGGGAGGAGGTTACACGCATTAATTATAAGCTACAGTTGTATCATATCAAATAAATGAGAAAAGACAATGAAAAGACCATATTTCGATTGTAGGCTGTGAAGTAGGCTTTTCAGGCCGGCTTGTAGGCTTATTGCCATTACTGTGTCAAGCAAGATACTTTGATATCTCAAGCAAGAACTCTGGGATTTGGGGATGCTGTGAGGGTCGTTGTAATGAGGAAGCAAGCACGAGTAGAGCGATCGACTATTGTGTCGAGTCGGTCGTGTTGTTGCTGGAATATTATTTTTCGGGCCATTCCTCGTAACGTTGTTGTATCATGACGAGCGAGGCGGGGTGCCTGGGATTATTTGGTCGTTCTCGAGAGCTTTTGGTCTAGGTGTGGGAACTGGCCTTCATTTCCTCGGGGTTTGGTCCTTGCGAGGCTGTTTTAGTATACAACATAAGCCCCCTAACTCTCAGTTTACTTTGTGAGCCGGGAGTTGCATATTTTTGAGGCTAGATTCATATCTTCAACCAGTGTCCTTTTTTGATCGAAGTGTAATGTCGGACATTTTTTCGTTCTACTTTAGGCCATACTTTCTCTTATTTTCCATTTTTGGCTGTTGGCATGGCACTACGGCTCGTCTTGGGCCGTTGGATGAAGATTTGGCTAGATTTCTTCTGGATTCTTCAAAAAGGGCTGAGCGAGTCTATATATAGCCTGAGGTATCCTTTCTTTTGCCTCAGGGAAATTTAATGGAGGAGACTGAAGAGCTTCTGGAGCTCCCTAGTGTCTTGGCTTTCGGCAAAGCTTTTTGAGACTTGGATGGCCTGTTGCATGGTGATGGGAGACACGGATGGCCCGTTGCACATGGCCTTAGCATAGAATCGGCCTGGCGAGGCTTTCACGATGTCTTCTAGCCACCCCCTCTAGCCGTCATTGGTAGCTCTACTACCTGGTCTGCTGGTTCTGGGGGACACTCTAGTTTTGACCCAGATAGGTGTGATGACAGACAAATAAGCAGGAGGGACTATAGGCTGTTGTTCTGTCACCAGAAGTGGGCTTAGAGGCTGGCCTTTGTCCCTGCAGAACCTTCACTTCTCTTGCTAAGGTCGTTTTGTATGGTTTCTTCCTCTTTCAGATGTATGTAACAGATGCTTCATGCATTGTTGTATGTAATTTCGTAATAATTAATGAGAACTTCTCTTTTGGTTGTACTTTATTT
>JANHAO010008985.1:0-18774 GCA_026873985.1 Saraca asoca | reverse complement strand
TTCTTCATTGTTCTTCATAGTTCTTGAATCAAGGATTCCTGAAAAGTGAGTATAACATACTAAAATATAGAGTTAGTTCAAGATTTCTTTTTCTAATTGTTTTTTTAACATTCAAAACTAGTGCTAATGATATAGCTCGGGTCAACAGGGATGATCCATGCTATTGCTTGGAAAGCCACACAATGTAATCATGTAAATGACCTCTTTTGATGAGATCCTCGATAGCATCTGTCAGTGCCCAACACTCTGAAGTGATGTGCCTGAATTGTTTGTGATTTGCATAGAATTTTCTTTAGTTGAGTCTAAACTTGCCAGGAGTCTTCAAGGGTGGAGGCTTTCCGAAGTCTTCCTTGTCCCTTTCTATTGTGAAGATCTTGTCTTAAGTATTTGACATGATGCTATAAGTGTTGTGACGAGTTTGGGGTAGGGGTCGTTGTCCTTGCTCTTTTTTGCAAGTTGGCACTTGAGGTCGCCATTTCCGTTCCCATGGTTATTTCTTTTCCTATTCGGAGCTAAACCACTTGTTTCGGTTCTTTGCAAGCCGAAAGTCTCATCCCACCTAACTTGTTTCGTAGCTTGCTCATAGAACTCACCCTGGTTGCCAACTAGGGCTTTGTACAAGCTCTTGAATAGCTTTCCATCCCTACAGAGTCTCATCGAGATGGTAGCCAGAATAGCCTTATCCGAGGGCTTTTCAACATTATTGACTTCGTGCCTGAAGTGAGTAATGTAATCTTTCAGCACTTCTTGCTTGCCCTAGAAGATCGTAGCGAGGTGGCATTCTGCAGCACTCAGTATTGATCAACAAACCTTTCTTGATAGTCTTCCCAACTACTTATGTTACGAGCTGGGAGGCTCTTGAACCAATTTGGGGAACTTCACCCAAGGTAGCAGGGAAGACACGACATCTGATCAAGGGGTTATAGGTTTGTAGATCTATCTGGATGTTGAATAAGTCTAGATGGTTATGCGGGTCACTGTCTCCGTCATACAGTGGAATGGCTGGGACTTTAAGCTTACATGGAAGGGGTTCCTCCATAATCATTCTAGAGAAAGGGGTTTGTTCCCCGAAGCGACCTTGGTCATTCTGACTCTAAGGATGCTCCTCCAGATGCCTGACCCTCTAAAGGAGGTCTTCCACCAAAACATCCAAGCCCCCCAATCTCTGGCTAAAGACTTGGTGGTTTTGTTCACCGCTCCAGCCATATGGATGGTGATGGGAAGTCTGCTTTTGGTTGGCCTCATCGGAATGTTCAACCTCAGGTACAGTGGCTTCAGTCCGCCCTTGCACATTCTGGGCTCATGCTTGCACTAGCATCGTGACTATTTTAGCCAGCTCTCCCATCATGTATTCAAGTTTCTCCTAGCATTGAAGCCAGGTCTATGGTTTGTCAGCGCCATTGGCGATGGGGATTGATTGTGCTAAACTAGCCGGAGGAATACCAATAGCTGCTCTGATGACAGGAGTAGTTGACAAGTCCGTTGTCAAAACATGGCCATCTGGAGGATGAGGTTATGCATTTGTGGCTCAGGTGACTCTTCCCTTGGCTATTGTAGTGGAAATGAACCAGAATAGGTGAGATCTCCACAGACGGTACCAAAATGTTAACGTCAAATTTTGGTATTGATCCATACTTTGGCCAATGGGGGATTCTTCGGGATCTTTGGCCTATAACCAGTTCAGATATAGTAGAATAGGAAAACAATCAAAGAAGAAGAAGGGAAGAGTAGAGAAGGAGGCACAAGATTTAACATGGTTTAGCCAAATCCGGATATCATCAGACCCTATGTCCACGGTAGCGTGCTATTGATATCTACAATGTTATAATGTTTGATCTTTGTTTTGGCAAAGTTTCGGTATCGAATATGAGTGGTCTTTTACAGAGGGGCTCCTTCCTCATATTTATAAAGGAAAGAGGTTAGAATGGTAATTACATAAGCAACAAATTTATTACGTTAACATTTAATGTACGAGATAGAATATGCAGACTAAATCTCTACTTTTGGCTGCTGCAGGTCATTTTATGAAGGCGGGCCTCATTCGACCATTGGAGTTGGACATGACTTAGTCTTATGTTGGTGAGCCTTCAGGTCGCAGGTTACATTTGGTTAACCAGGTCGCTTGCCCGACCCTGGGAATAGGGAGGTCGAACTCACTTCTTCATGTGCGGGCTTAGTCTGACGAGGTCGCACACTATTCGACCTGATGGCTGAATGATTCTGGACGTGCTTCGAGCTGGTCTCCTCGTTGGTTTCGGACTTCTCACGAGCTTCCTTAGATCGAACTAATTTCCATATACAACAGATTGAGAATAAAGGAGAAGAACAAAAGAAGAGCAGTGAGAACATAGTGTTTTTCATGTGGTTCAGCCAAAGTTGGATAGCACCAGCCCCTATGTCCATGATAGCATTTTATTTATCTGAGAAGAGTTTTACAGAGTTAGGATATAGCTATTTTTTAGCTTAGCTTTCAGTGATATCCTTCTTCTTATTTATAAAGGATGGGGAGGTTACAAATGTAATTACATAATTTGTATTTCTGTTACATCATAATAAATGTACAAGACAACCTAAACTACTGCAAAATGTCTTCTACAGATTGCCAGCTAACTTTTGAAGTTTGCTTTCTATGGGTGGGCCTGTGATGTTGCTTCTTGTAGGTTGGTCACACGCACCAAGTCTAAGAGGTTATTACTTCATGGTTCAGCTGGACGAGGTGCGATATTCGCGAGATAGGGCTTGGTTGTTGCTGGCCTTTAATCAGTAAAGGTGATCTTTGCGAGCTCACCTTTGGCAATGGGAGCTCACTTAAAACGAGCTACCGACTGTGTGAGCCAGGTCTTGTCCCTTAGCGAGCTGGGACTTCTGCCTTTTCCTATGTCTGCATGGACAGTGGTTTAACGAGCATGGCTCTTTTCTCACTCAAACTTGGTCTGTTGCTAGGCCTTTGCTAGCCCATTTAGTAGAAAGGGATATTACTCATAATAGTGGTCAAGCCTTTTTCACAAGATTAGGGCTTCTTTTATGGGTTCTTCCAACTATATAGGCTATCAAATCTCTCACTTTTTTGGATGGTTTTCCATTTCATTGAATACTACTATGAATGAGCACATAATCAATGTCCTGTGCTGTAGAGCAAGCCAATTAACTTTGACACACACTTGTACCTGATGCACTAATTGCATTTCCTTGAATCCAATATCTCACATGCTAGCCTTCAAGTTGCTTTAACCTCTTGCTAACCTTTCGGACAAGTCCTTAATAGCATCTCTTTGCTATTTTAATGAGTGTTTTCTTTACTCACAAGCCTCATATGCTTTTGACAGCCGAATCTACCAATTGTAGATGTCCGATATGCACTCTAGCACAACTAATTCCAATAAACTCAAGCCGTACTTGGATAAACAATATGAAAAATAGATTTCCATTGCCTATACAATGAAATCCAATTCATAACATGTCTATAAGCAAATATAAGCATCTACACTTAGCGAGTCTTAAAAATCCCCAAATAAGCAACTCTAGTGTTCATCGAGAAAGGACTTTTTAAGTAAAGAGAGGGACAACTCCATTTTATTGATATATGCTTCATTACATAATTTTAAGTGTGTAGAGGGAGTCTTTAAGCCATCACACTCTAATCCTAGCCTATGCGTTAGTGCCCACTTGGGACATCGGATATGCCCCTTTAAAGAGTATTCTAAGTTAAAGCCCTAACAGTACAAGTAGATATGTTTTTTTTTATTTGACATAAAGGCTTTTCTCCTAACTTGAAAGGATTCTAATGTGCCATCTTATGTGAACACTAAGATAAAAATACAAGAATCACAATCATGTGCTTTTTTACTAGCACTGGTGATGTGATCTTCTATTGAGATGCCCATGGATCATCTAAAATTCAGCAACAAAGATGAAATAAAAAGAAGGATATTCATGCCAAACTCTAGAAAAGATGAAAAAGGGAGTGATAAGTGATGGATTTAATGCCACAAAGAGAACTCTCTTTGATAAATCTTAAGTTCTAGCAAGAACCTTAGGAGAAGAAGCACTTAAGAAGAAGAAGATGACTCTTCAATTCATAAAATTGCATAATTTGAATTCTAAGGAAAACAAGCCTTCCCAAATAGCTAACACCAAACAAAAATGGGCTAGACTCATAAGGTCACCAAGCCTAACAAAAAACTAAACAATTCAGCCTAAATAAAAGGCCTAAGTTACAATTGAAGCCTCTAAACTATATTTACAAATCCAAACACCAAAACTAGTTCACTGAAAAGTAAAACACTAGTTTGACTTCAACCTTTATGTTGAGCTTCAAAACTATGTAGTTTTACCAAATTTAAGGCTTGACATCATTAAGCTAGACCATAGACCTCTAGGCTTTGGTTTGACCTCATTTGACTCATTGAAGCTTTAGTTACGATAATCATTGTGACAAAGTCAATTTGGATAGAAACACTAGGGCAACTTCATAGAAAATTTCAAGACTATAATTGGTAGAAATGGCTCTAGCTTCAACATAAGAGTTGTAGAGATTTCTCTTAGCTTTCCAACCATATAAAGATTGACCTAATCTGACATCTAGAGCTCAAGTTATAGCCCAAAACTTGAAATAGTGTTAAAAATCCAACATTAAGCAATTAATTCAATTAAGCTCCAAATCATGACCAAATCTCAACATAAGGCCAATTCACTAAGTTAAACTTAATTAACATCTAAGAGGTAGAGTATGAGAGGAAATAAATGAGGAAATATTTTTCTCATCAGAGAGCCACCCTATCTTCTTAGCATTAGCCCTTAGGATAGGTCCATCCAGGATGTGCCAAAAGCCATTGATGACCCCTTGAGTTTCCATTATTCCCCCTCTTTTCAAAAGGATTCAATCTCAAATATTCAAGACCCATAATAAAAGGAGAAAGATTAAAAAAATGAAAGGAAACATTAACATTAAAGGACTCCTACTTTTTCTAAAAAAATCCCTTTGTTATAATCTCTTCCATTTGTCTATAAGTTGGCCAGTTAGGTTTGGGAGCTCCAAGAATGAAGTCAAATTGAGTTCCCATTTCTTCAACTTCTTGGAAAACATAATCAAAGGTACTAGGCAAAATAATATTTTCATGGTTAGTATTCTCATAGGCTCTTTTGCATAAGAGAACAAGCATAGACTGATGAGCATGGAAAGAATGCCTCACATCACTAGTGTTAGCAAACACACTTAATTTTCTTTTGCCTTGCCTGGATTTTTCTCTCAACTCTTTTCTTTCTTCTCTCTTTTCACTCTTATTCTCTTTTTCTTCACTTATTGTCATTTTGCTTTTCTCCTTTTTCAATTATTCTTGAAGCACGTGTTTTGGGGTTAAAGGTACAAGAGTAGCCAGTTTGTTGTATTTAATAAAGTTATACCTATTGAGGAAGCCATCTTGAATCACATGTCTATCAAATTGCCATAGTCTTCCTAGTAACAAGTGAGCCACTTGCATAGGCACAACATCATAAAGTACCTCATCTTGATACCTCCCTATTGAGATTGCCATTAGCACTTGTTTTGTCACCTCCACCTCTCCACTATCACCATTGCAATTTGTACGGTGTGGGATGGTTCAATGTAGGCAAACCCAATTTTTGCACCAAAACTATGCTAGCCACATTTGAATAGCTTCCACCATCTATGATAAGATTGCAAACTTTTCCCATCACATGACACCTTGTGTGGAAGATGTTCTCTCTTTGCTCCTTATTTTATTCCTTAGCTTGAGCATTCAAATCTCACCACTAATTCTCCTCTTTCAACCACATGCTTTACTCCTTCACTACTCTCCCCTCCACTAGTGTTAGATTCTTCCTCTTCTCTTTCATGTTCACTTATGGATTCAATCTCCCCATTCCCCTTCACTAGCATGACTTTTTTGTTAGGGCATTCATAAGCATAGTGACCATAGCCTAGGCACTTGAAGCATTTGATGTTCCTTTGTCTGAGATGTTTCAACCTTGCCTTTGCCCTTGGAGTCTTCTCCTTTAGCCTTTGAAAAATTTTCTATTGTGAACCTCTTTGCATGTTTTTCATCTTTTTGCTCATGCTTCTTCTCCCAATTAAGCTTCCATGAAGAGTTAGATTGATGTCCATACTTGGAAGAACTCCTCCTCTCATATTAGGTTCTTCTATTTTCAACTCTTGCAAGTTTCTCATCAAATCTCATGTTCATCCTTTCCAATTGTTAATGCATAAGTTTTTCATTGTTTTCACCTACCATCTTTAGGAGTAAAATTCTGCAAAACAAAGGTTAGAAATAGGGTCCCTCATCAAGACACTTTCCTCACTTGTGTTTTGACGCCCCATATGTGTTTGCTCTCTAGAATTAGGCATTTACCCTCTAATGAGCTCACAAACACTTGCCTTTTTCCACTCTTATCTTCCCTCCTTAAGGCTCTTTAAAAATTGAAGAGACAAGATCTTTGAGCTTTCAAAATGTGGCAGCCAATATCACACAACAATCCAATAATTCCGAAGTGGCATGAACCAAGACTTATAAGAAGTAAGGAAACAACAAAGGAAATCAACAAAATTGGATAGCACCAAGAAAGACAAGTTTTTGCTAGAATTTTTCTTTTTGGGTAACCAAAAGTAATGTAGAAAATTAAATGTTCAAGAAAATGGATTCCAAACTAGACTTTCTAAGCTACATAAATGATTATGCATCCAGGTAAATATATTCAAATTGAATACAATGGAAATTGATTCACAAGGATTGAATGGAGCTCAAACTTGTAATTTTTTTTTGTTTCCAATGATTCAAGACAATGCTTGTTTTCTTTCTTGTCATTTTTTTTCTCTTGTTCTTTCACACTTTGTTTCTTTTCAAGCTTTTGTTTCTTTAGTAGTTTTGTTTTCTTTCAAATTTTGTTTCACTTTTCTTTTATCACAATTTTGTTTTGCTCATCTTTCCATAGATGTTTCCTCCCCTTTCTTTTGTGTTTCCTCACAAATAAATTGCTGTCTAGAGTTTTTCAGCACTTTTATCAACCCAATTGAGCAGCTAACAATCAATTTTAATCTACCACAATTGGTTTAGAACAATTTCCAATAGGTGTACTTAATAGGAAGATGTTTTTGGCATACAACACAATCAATTTCAAGCTTTGACAGTAGCAAAATTATAGAGAAACTATAGCATAAGGTTTCGACTAGTAGGTGAAATTTGGACAAGAATTGCACTGAAACAAGGGATTGCAACTTCAAACAAAAAGTTGATGAAATGTTGAAGAAAATGGCACCAAATAGCACCATATTAAAGTGTAATTCAGTCCCACACTAATGGATACACAAAAGCGAAGCAAGGGTAACTTACCAACCATCAAACACTTGATGTGCACCAAAACAAGAAGCAAAAAATTCTACAGAATTTTTAACAACAAGTAGCACCAATTAGCACCAAAATGTAGTAGAATTTGGCACTAGAAAGAGCAAAAAATTATAACTAATTTGAGCCACTTAACAAACACTCAGTGTGCACAAAGTAAGAATAAAAATTTTCTACATAATTTTAGTGTAATTGATGCCCATACAGCAGCAAAATTCAACAACATCTTAACAAATAAACAAGAAGAAACAAATGGACACAAAATTTAGCAAGATGAAGCAACCAAAATGGTGCACAAAAACAAGGTAGAACAGCAAAGAAAAATGTGAAAATTAAACAACAAAAACAACAAGAGGAAATGAAATTGAAGCTGATGGATATTGAAGCCATACTCTAGATAAGATGACAAGGGGAGTGATAAGTGATAGATTTGATGCCATAAAGGGAACTCCCTTTAATAAGTCTCAAGTTCTAGCAAGAATCCTAAAAGAGAAAGCCCTCAAGAAGAAGATGACTTTTTACTTCATAAAATTGTGTAATCTAAACTTTAAGGGAAACAAGCCTTCCAAATTAGCTATCACTAAACAAAAATGGGTTGGACTCATAAAGCAACCAAGCCTAACAAAACACTGAACAATTCAAGCAAAACAAAGGACTAAGTGTCATAACTTGAAATCCTGGCCATGGCTATAATCACTGGCCTTTAATTTGATTTCATCAATTCATTATACCCATGGTTCACACAGCTTCAGTAATATGCGAGTGACTTAAATTGTTTGGATAAGAGAAAGAAGGAAACTCATGGGATCAAAAATTGCTAATATATATATATATATATTCAAACTTAGAATTACATAATGTATAGAGCCATTGCCCATTAAGGCATATGTCTCTTTTAACATCAGTTCGTAACTATTCAAAAATGCAACAATTTTTTGGCTAACTCTACAAGACATTGTTCTACAACACCCTAGGTTCCTTTTAGGGACAAAACAAAATAAAGTTAGTTTAATCTATATAGCATATATGGATCCTAATGTATAGGTTAGGCCAATTCTATCCCTAAGGCCATATTATGCACATTTTCAAAAGATGATAAAAAAGGGGCTTAGTTGGTAGATCCTTTAAAATTCAAACCAACCCATAGCCATCATTAATAACATGTTTGAAGGTTGTAGAGGAATGATCTCTACTTCATTAAGTACTTTGCAACTTGTCATGTTCACAATTATTATATAGTGCATCTTGACTTCATATGCACCTATAGCACTATCAACTATGATGGTAAATGTATCAACCATAATTTCCATTAGATTGTTATCCATTTTACTTGTCCATAGGGGGTTTTATAATTAATTCTTGAGTATCTAAAAAACCATCCATAGAATAATAAGTCCAGGGCTTAGTGAGATAGATACATACCAACCATTTGATAGCTAATTCTTGAGTATCTGAAAAACAATCCATAGAATAATGAGTCTAAGGCTCAGTGAGATAGATATATACCAAACATATGAATTCATCTCACAACAAGAACCATACATACACATGTACACATACCACCAACAAATGGTTGATGCTTATATCATTTTCATAAAGGATTATAGGGTATTCAAAGATTTACCACTAAGGTAACTCATCATATGCATTTCTCAGTACATTAGGCCATTCTGGGCTAAATTCTGGCTCTCATAGTCATATGTTAACATTTTTAATTCATCATGTACATCAATTTTATGATATCATATTTCAACATTCCATGTAATAATAGTATAAATCATGTAGTGCATAGTCATAATTCAATTATAATTATCCTTGTTACTCCAATCCTGCCTTATCCTGCACAAAACTAACCTTTTCCCTCCAGCTCCCACCTTATACCCCTCCTCCATATTGGAATGGCAGATCCAGGATCTGATTCATTATGTCTAACCATAACCCATTATTCTTATATCAAGCCTCAAAGGTTGCCAGCTATTTAATCATTCCGCTCTCATAATGGATATCTCATCAATTTCATATTAACATATTTCATTATCATTCATAACATTGTGTATCATTTCAAGTCTCATGTACATAAAAAAGATTTGCACCATATAATGATTTATTGTTAATGATTATAATTCTAACAATAATCATATCATCATAACATCACTTACTTTTCAATATCTCATGCATTTTATTGGGTTTTATAATATACTATTCATAATAACTGCATATCCACAATAATAATTATTATCATCATATTTTCTTGTCTCATAACCAAGTTGGTTAAATAAGATGGAACTTGTTAAAAGTGCAATCAAAATCACTATTAGAATCACTAAAGAAACAAGTTTGATTGCAATTAGAATTGGAAAACTTATTTATGAAAAGTTCGATTCAACTCGAGAGAATAAAGCTAAAAATATGAGTCTGCATGCCAAATTTTGAAAACTTTCCGAAAATCTAATTTTGAATGCGATCAAAATTACATCAGAATTGAAAAACAGAGCAAGGATGGTTTATTCAAATCATAAAATTCTAGTCCATAATTCGATTTGAATCAATCAAGAAAAATAATGGGGTTTTTACGAGCATGGTCGTGGGTTTAGTTCAAAATGGTGCGATTTGGCTCGTATGAGCAAATTTTGCATGTAAACAGTAGAAAAACAAGGGAAGCTATTTATAAGGCCATATCACACTATAAGATCTTAACATCACTTGTTTTTAGGAGCTTAAACAAATACAAACTCATCTATTTTAACCACACACGAAACATTATTCTAACATATCCATTCAATCATCAAGTTTTATCACATAATCTGAAAATAAAAAACCATTTCATTAACTTGCACCATTAATAGATTCCAAGCTAGAATCACATCATAATTCATAAGAGTGGTAAGTATCACTCACCTGAGTAGCTAGAACACAAGAACTTCAAATATTTTTCTAGAATCTTCTATGCTTTTCAAGATAAAATATAAAAGCATATTAGCTTTCAAACCTTCTTTCAAAGATTTCTCTTGTTAACTAATTGTATAAGATCAAATTATGATTCCTTTAATATAAGTCAACTATATCTAACAAATTTAAGCTTCAAAACATTAGGAAAACTGGATTAATTCATGAGTTGAATAGTATCATGAATAGTGATAGAAAACTTCAAAAATTCATAACTTAAATTATACTTAATAAATCAATATGACTATGATGTTAAAATAAAGAGGAAGAAGAGATAAATCAGTAGTAAAAATTTGAGAAAATAATAGGAAGAGTTAAGAAGCTTACTGGTATAGAGAAAGAGAATGAATTTAGAGAGAGAAAATGATGGCTTGATGAGGAAGATGAAGAACTTTGTATGGGTTGTGTGTGTGTGCTAGAAGGCTTAAAGAAGAAGGGGAAACTGGCTAGGGGGAAGGTAAAATGGGAAAGTTTAGTCAACTTTCTAAAATCTACAAGTTGACCATTTTCTTCTTCTTTATTTCTTCCATTTTGAACTCAAATTTAACATACTTATCAATTTCCAAAAAATACAAAATTTTACTACAAAATAGTTAAATTAAACATCTTCATAATGACTATGATTTTATGCTTATTTGGTATCCACAACCCTTGTTTCAAATTTTTTCAAAATTTTTTAGAAATAGAATTTCAAAATTACAAATTTTGTTCCTTGAACATTCATGATCAACTCTTTGTTCTTCAAAAGATTTCTAAATATCATATAATTGATTTCTACTATTTTTGAGTCTCTCATAGCTCAAAATTTATAATTTCAAATTCCTTTTTTTCAAATTTTTTCTGAAAAGCCATTTTAGTTCTAAATAAAGTTTGGAAATTTTAGGATGTTACACTAAGTTACAATTGAAGCCTCTAAATTATATTTACAAATCCAAACACCACAACCAGTCCTCTATAGAGTAAAACACTAGTTTGGCTTCAACCTCTATGTTAACTTTCAAAACTATATAGTTTCATTAAGTTTAAGGCTTGACATCATTAAGTTGGACTTTATAAACCTCTGGGCTTTGGTTTGACCTTATTTGACCCATTGAAGCTTCTATTGTGATCCAATCACTGTGACAAAGTTAATTTAGATAGAAACACAGGGGCAAGACTCCAAATGGTAGAACTGGGCTCTATCTTCAACATGAAAGTTGTAGAGCTTTCTCTGAGCTTTCCAACCATATAAAGATTGACCCGATCTAACATTTGGAGCTCAAGTTATAGCTCAAAACTTGAAATAGTGTTAAAAATCTAGCATTAAGCAATTAATTTAATTAAGCTCCAAGTCATGATCAAATCTCAACACAAGGCCAATTCACTAAAATAAACCCAATTAACATCATAAGAGGCAAATTATGAGAGAAAATAAATGGGAAAATATTTTGCTTATCAGAGAGCCTCCCTAATCTTCTTAGCATTAGCACTTAGGATAGGTCCATCTGGGATATGCTAAAGGCCGTTAATGAGCCCTTGAGTGATCCATTGAGTTTCCATCAACTAGACAAATGATCTATGCTAAAAGACACAAATATCCTAAAAACAAGAAAAATAAGGAAGAAAACAAGTGCATTTACTCCCAAATTCACACCACGCTCCTCATACTTGAAATGGAATTTTTGTGCCCCACTTTTCAAACTCCTCTTTCCAACTAAGCAATATCCCAAAAGGAGCAATAATTACAAGCATTGTTGCTTAGTATTATTTTGCTCAACCTTGTTTTGAAGGTTCATAGTTTTTTTTTTTCCTTCTTCTTTCTCTTTTTTTTTATGATTAGTTTGTGTATAAATGACTAAGTTCTATTTCCTTTTTCCCTTTAAACAGGGCATATGCTTTGATCCTTTAAACAAGAGGATGATGGGTGCATTTGATGTGTTTATGTTGTCTTATAGACTTCATTTGATGTATGTGTTGTGTTTTATTATTACATGCAATCCTAGAAGCTTCAACAATTTAATATTAGTTTATTGTAAGCAACCTAGAAGCCTGATCAAACAAAAATGTTTCTGTCCCAATTTTCTTTATGATATTTCTATAAAATTGTAATTTGGAGTAGGATTTTGTAATTTAATAAACTATATAATAGAAATGATGTCAGTTTTTTAACACAAACTAATATCTTTAACACAATTTGAAAAATTGTAGCTAGCAACATGTTTCTATAAATATGTAGAATGTAGTGGGTTTCTAGTTTTTTAAATTAATAACAAAGGCGTTAGTTTTTTCTAACAAAAATGGATGTCTTTAACAAAATCCAAAAAAAAATTCATGCAATTAAATATGATTTAATGTGCAAAATAATTCAATTATTAAAATATTATTTAGTGGGAAAAAATTCAGGTATTTAAATATTATTTAATTGACTAAATTTTTTGGAAAATAGTTAGCCTTGGGCAAATTGTGTGTGAAAATATAATGATATTATTATCCAAAAAACAAAATAGATAAAATTAATGAAAAAAATTCAAAACATGTAATCTTATAAATACATTGAATGTTAATAAAAAAATTCAAAATGGGAATCATATGAAGTGATAGTGGTATTTTTTATAAATATGATGAAAACTAATACATTGATTTTCATAAACAATCGACGTCTTAAGTTTATACATCACTTTTTTATGACAACTAGCATAGATACATAGGAATAGATGTCTGTTTCTTCTTAATAACTGACATCTAAGTCTTGGCATCTTATGTAACAAACTGGTTCTTCCCCTTATTCTCATTTGCTTTGCCCAGTCTAAAACATTTATTCAGCATCATTCTTAAAACTTTGCTTCTTTCTTCTTCATTGTCTTTGCTGTTTTGATTATCTTCACTATCTTGGACCATCGCATTTTAAGTTCATCTCCAATTGAGGTATGGAACTTCATTTTTCTTACACTATATTCATTTCTTACTTGCCAAATTATGTTAATTTTTTTTTTACTTTTTCTACATTGTACTTTGTTGATGGTTTGTATTTTTAGGGTTTAGTTTTTTTTTCCTCTTTTGTTTCTTAGTTTGATTATCAGAAATACTTTCAGTTAAGGTTTTTTTTTGTGTTGTGTTTCTTGGCATAAATTCTCTAATCATGCATTCCCTATTTTGTATCACTTAGCAGAGTGGTTGAGAATATGTCTAAGATTTTCTTTGTAGTTTGTTGTAAAACTGAAACTTTGAATGTAACCATTCCCATTTAAAATCATCAAATACAATTCATAAAAATTGTAAAAGCCATTTCCTATTTCCATTTAAACAATCAACCTTCTCAACATATGGAAAAGAGTATGAGGAGTAATACCCTTATGAAGGAAATGGCCCTTATACATAGTAAAGGAGAGAAGATGAAGGTTGACTTCAATTTTAAAGGTCAGGCTACTAGGATTATGGGTTTAAAACATAATAGTTATATTGGAATGTTAGCACGCATGAGAGTGCTAATCAATATTGAGCACTAGAAACAAGTACCAAAAGACATCAAGGACATTATCTGGCAAGATGTCATGGTATATATTACTTATCTCCAAATTTCGTTTAAGATAAGTATAATAATCTTCTTAGAATAATTTTTTAATGGGTATAAATCATGTGTGTGTTGTTTTGTAGACCACATTTGATGTTGATGCAAGGAAGAAAAAAGAAGTCTTAAAACTTGCTGCTAAGTGGTGGAAGGACTTAATAAAATCAGTTGACAAAGGATCACATTATCATCAAGAGGAAGGGTGATTAAAATCCTTTTAAGAAATACAACTTCTTCAATCAACAAGTGTGGGATGATTTTGTGAAGTAGTGCCAATTCGAGGTTTTTTTAGCTAAAGTTGATCATCTTACCTTACATTTTTTCAACTATATTATGAGTAATTAATTAACCATCTTATCAATTATTATTTTTTTTGTCAATAGGGTACAAGCACTAGAGAGAGACAAGCAAAAAATAAATATAAACATAGGCTATCTTGTTGCAGATATGTGAAGCTTGAGCAAGATTTGGTCAAGGATAAACTTACAGAATAACAAGCTTCTAATAAGTTTGATTCATAAGTCATTTCTATATCTCGGCATGAGTTGTGGAAGAGGGTTAGGGTCAACAGAAAAGGTGAATATACGATCAAAGAAAGCCATATAGTTATCAAGAAAATCGTAAGTAATTTACAAGTTTTAATTGCTTAAATAACTATAAGTGTTAAGTTGTAATAAATATTCTTAATTGTATATATGCCACAAGATTCTCTCATATAGCAATCAACCTAGGGAGATTTTATTTGATCTGGAAGGATGGACATATTAATAGTTGTGTTGAGAACTCAAGAGCATCTCGGCTATGTTAGGAGGGGTTAGGGAAGAGTAGGTCTCAAGATCTATTTTGGGGGATCATCAAAGCATCTCAGAGGATCATAAGTTTCTATGGTCTTACTATAGATATTATTGCTTGAGTGACACAAAAGGTGAGAGAGGAGATTACTGCTTAATTAATAGAGGAGACCTGGGCTTAGCAAGAAGAAATTTGGAAGATGTTTGCCTACATTCAAAAGATGGGCATTCAATCACTCTCAAGCCTGAGGCTTGTTCTTGATAAGGTAGAAAAGCATCTTGCTCCCCCATCTAGCAGTGTGAAAACTAGTTGCCCAAGATAACCCAAACCATTTGCTGAGTTATTAGAAGTAAATGAATATCAGTAAAAGCTTAAACTTCCTTCATTATGTAAGTAGCTTCTAATATTCTCTGTGAAAAATAAAATTATAATTAACTTTTTCAATTTGATCTTTTTGTTTATATATAAGACATTTCATTTTACTATGATTTGTAGCAATTTATGTTTTCATCTGTGATATGCAGAATATTCAGCACAATGTACAAGAATCATAAAGAATGGTTCTTTCATTAAAAAGCCTCAATGAGGTAAATTTACAAGATTCAAAGTACAAATCAGAGCAAGCCAAAGGCTGAAGAAAATAAAAAAAAGGCCCGTCACTGGGAGACGGACTCCTACCTATAGGGAGACTAAGGAGCACATTAGATCCCTAGCTTTCTTCTTCCAACTATCCTCATCAATAGTAAGCTCTTCCTCAGCCATACCCCGAACGCTGAGGAGTTCAAAGAGGCACACCAGAGCAATTGAAGAGGAAGAACCCCACAGCATCACCATGAGGAAATAATCCAAGATCTATGTAAGATCTTCCCTCATTCTCAGGGAAGGAGAATTGCCTAAAAACACTTCCTATGCAGCAGACCATGCACATCTCTCTGAAAAAGTAGATCACCAAAAATATGGAGGCTTATCTGAGGCACCCATCATATCACTTTATGAAGAAGGAAGGAAAACTTTTGCTATCTTAAATAGGACCAACCTGGTCTCACCAAGGAGTTTAGCAGAACTCCTAATTACCTTCATTGAATGCTTCAGAAGAAATCAAGGCAAACTCATCCGTGGTGGTGAGACACATATAGCATGCGGTATGGCCTGGATTAGATGAAACGATAGGTTGATTGAAGACTTTGACTACATGGTAATCTGTAAAGAAGGCCCTTTGCCTACAAAATTGTTCAAGTCCCAGCCCACAAAGTGAGCTGAGAGTTAGGGGGCTTATGTTATATACATTTTTCGGATCAATGAGATAGGCTGGCAAAGGCCTAGTAGCAGATTAAATCCAAGAAAGAAAAGAGCTGAGTTTGCTAGGCCGTTATCTATGCAAGGAACAGAACGAGGCAGAGTCCAAACTCGCTAAAGAGCGAGATCCAGCTTGCATAACTAGCATCTTGCTATATGTGAGCTCGTATTGCCAAAGGTGAGCTTGCGAAGTTTATCCTTGTTGATCAAAGGCTAGTGATGATCCTAGACAGTCCCAGCTCGTAGACATTGCACCTCACCCTACTAAGGGCTCGTGAAGTTGCAACCCTTTCAGACTTGGTTTGTGAGACTAGCCTGCAAGAAACAACACCAAGGACCCACCCGCAGAAAGTAATCAATAGAAGCCAGCCAGCAATTTGCAGAAGCCAATTTATAGGAGCTGTACTTGTCATTTACATTTATTATTTGATGTAACAGAAATACGAACTATGTAATTGCACTTGTAACCTTTTCCCTTTTATAAATAAGGGGAAAGAGCTCTCTATAGATAAGAAGCAAAAATACTGTACTAAAACTCTACTAAAATTTCTCTATAAGCAATACAACGATACTGTGGATGTAGGGGCTAGTACTGTCTGGCTTTGGCTGAATCACGTTAAAAATCCCACTATATTCATCCTATTCTTTGTCTGTTTTCTATTGCTTACTGTATTTGTTAACATTCGCACAACCGAATTGTAGTTTGGGTCTGCAAGAACCCCTCAGGTTGGCTAGATTTGGCAAAATTGAAATCCACCATCAATAATATGTTTATTCTTGCCTAAATTATATATATATAGATATATATTAAAAAACAGCTTCAACTTACATGGGTAGACACGACAATGTTTGAAATATTTCTTACTTGAAGCTTTTAACAATGTCAGAAATTGCATGGCATGAGAAGGCTTAACTAACGGAGAAGTACAATTTAGGAAATTTAGTCAGAAAGTAAGTAAAATGATTATTATGTATAGACTTCTTGTGAAAATGACATATTTTGATTTTAATTTAGTTTTGTAATGTCTTATATTTTTTGTCAATCCAATAAAATGTTTGAAGTTGTTGAAATTGGGATTGTGTCGGGTGATTGTATATTTTGGTTTGATGGCCGTTTCTGCAAAAATGTAAGTAGCAGCAAGTTTCTATAAAT
Organism: Saraca asoca; assembly: GCA_026873985.1. NCBI lineage: Eukaryota > Viridiplantae > Streptophyta > Magnoliopsida > Fabales > Fabaceae > Saraca > Saraca asoca. The sequence goes on along the minus strand of JANHAO010008985.1, from coordinate 1,682 downwards.
GTATATCTAGCTAGTAGTAAGTTTCTGTAAAAAAAAAAAATGTAACTAGCATCATGTTTTTTTAACAGAAAAGACATCTGAAATCAACATCTTTAGTGATCTCGTGAAAAGATGTCAGTTATGAAAATCGACATCTTTATTGGTTGAAAAAAGATTTCAATTTGTAATAAAAACTGATGTTTTAGTGAAAGAAAAGACATTAGTTATTCATTAAAAAAAAACCCGAAGTGTAAGAGTTTTTTCTAAATAAAAAGACATTAATTATATATTAGAAGTTAATGTTATTTCTTTTTTCACACATTAGTTAAAAAATTAATATGAATTATTCTAACCTATCACGTCGCTTAGATAGATGTAAATCTCTAAACCGATGTGGAATGTGTGAAATAACTAAATGTAAACATGCTTTTGTTATAGTGCTATTTATGTTAAAGCCTGACTTGACTTGTTTATACCCTAAGTAACAAATATATAAAAATTTATAATTTCATTATTTAAAATGTTTAAAAATATTTATAAAAAGTTATTATTTTGTCTAAAAGTTACAATTTAAAAAAATTATAAAAAATTTTATAAAAATTTATAAGAATTCATATGGATATGCATTATTTTTTTTAAATACATAACAAAATATATCCTTTTATTTGGATGTCTATTAAATTTGTAGATAACGTGTGAATTGTCTACCACGTTCTTTTGGTTTTGTATGACCAACTTTAGTTAGGACCAAGGGTCCTGTCCCTTTAGGCTATATATGCTTAATGCCAATATGTTTGTATTTGATTACACATTAGTGTGACGGTTCTTTTTATACTAATTAGACACACAATATTATCATATATTTTATATTTTTATATTTATGTTATTTTATTACTTAATGCAAATGGGTTTATATTTGATTAGATGTTTGTGGTATAGTTTAATTTATACTAATGAGACGAAATATTTATGTCATTTCATAATATTATTTCATTACATTTATAAAAAAATGACATAATAATATTTTATATGAATACAACGAAATTATTAGTTTATAAAATATAAATCCTATACAAATATATCGGATAGTTAACTTATCTTTTGTTGCAATGACGGAAGAAGCTTAAAAAATAAAATTTTAATTAAACTAGTGTTATAGGTGAAAATTGATCTCACTCAAAATGGGCCAATGATACAGTGACAACCAAAATTCACCAAGGGTTTAGCAGGTGTGCAAGGTCTCAAACGGCAAGTTCGAAAGGCTGCCCAGGCTCGTGCGGAAGATCTCACTCACTCCCCAACCTTGTCCTCGCCCTCGCAGTCCTAAGGGATGTTAGTGACCCAGCGACGACTGAACACCCTCGAATGATTCCGTGAAGAATCATCAAGCAAAACTCTGTCCATCTGACCCACACTTAAAGGGCTACCCCTTGCTCGCAAGACAAGACACCCCAACGAGTCCAAGCTGAGAATCTCAGCTTGGGAAGATAGACATCTTGCACACTAAGGTGAGATCAGGTCACACGTACGTGACTCAACTTGCTTGCATCCGACAAGGAGGGCCCACCCGCAGAAGACAATCTGCAACAGTCGAATAAGTAAGATATTGTCCAGTCTTTCTTGTACTTTAGATATTTGATGTAACATATTTACTGCATGTAAATTTACTATTGTAACCCTCCTTCTTCTATAAATAGGAACAC
>JANHAO010008984.1:0-18774 GCA_026873985.1 Saraca asoca | reverse complement strand
ATTTAGATGCAACTTTATTCTCTGAATTTCTTCCTTCTTTTCAGTCCTTTTCATCATCCTGCATAAAAAATACAAACCAAGAGTAGTATCTAGGACAAAACATAAAATTAAGGTAAAAACACTAAGAAAACATAAAATAATAGTAACAAAATGGACTAAAACTATCTTATTTTCATGCCCTTTTTCCCATTTATCACATACACTATAGCAAGGTGAGATGTACAGCAGGCAATTAGGTACGCACACACTGGCATAAGATCAAGAGGGGCAATTAGGTGCGCCCAAGCTGACAGTGGGTGATTAGGTGCACAAGCATTATAGCGAGGTGAGATACACAATGGGTGATTAGGTGCGCACACATTGGCATGATATCATGAGGGGCCATTAGGTGCGCCCGAGCTGATAGTGGGCGATTAAGTGTGCATGCACTATAGCAAGATAAGATGCACAGTGAGCAATTAGGTGTGCATGCATTGATATGAGATCATGAGGGGCAATTAGGTGTTCCCGAGCTGATAATGGACGATTAGGTGCATATGCACTATAGTGAGGTGAGATGCATAGCAGGCGATTAGGTGCACAGACACTAGCATGAGATCATGAGGGGTGATTAGGTGCACCAGAGCTGATAGTGGGTGATTAGGTGCGCTTGAGTTGACAGTGGACGATTAAGTGTGCACGTACTAGCATAAGGTTGGGAGGGGTGATTAGGTGCACTCAACCTGATAGTGGCCAATTAGGTGTACATGCATTGTAGTGAGGTGAGATACACAACAAGCGATTAGGTACGCATGCACTGATATGAGATTGTGAGGGGCAATTAGGTGCACCCAAACTGGTAGTGGGTGATTAGGTGTGTACGTATTGTAGCGAAGAACAGATCGCACAAGAGCTGCAAGTTGTTAATTCATATGAAAGCTACAAATATTTGGTTGTAAGAGAGCTAAGAGTATTAGGTCACAAGGTGGCCAGAATTGTTGCTTGTTCAATGTGATCTATGATCTAGCAGGTAGTTTGACATGCTCATTTTATATGTAACTCTTCGATTTCTGTGGATAGTGTAATGATTATTGTCTCCAGCGGACGCGTCTGGCTTAAATATTGACATGCATTGGGCCATTGGATTGCAGGTTATTCGAAGTGCTTCTAGATCTGATGGTTGGATTATGTGCAATAAAAGTGGAGAAACTCTTTTTCCCCCTTTCATCTTTCATTTGGAGTCCATCATACCCAAACTCTTCCTTTCTACTTTCTCTGTAGGTTCTACGATTATTTGTTGCCGTCTACCACTTTCAGACTTGTTCTAGTTTCCTGAGTCTGCCAAACCAAGTTTCGATTGTCGAGAATCAGTTTTGTTCATGCTTCAGACTTTTTCTTCATCTAGCATGGTGAGTTTCTTTTTTTGACTTGGTTGTTTTTAAGTTTCTACTTTCAAAACCATTGTAAGTATGTTTGTTATTGACAAAAATTGGAATGCTAACTGAGTCTTTGTGAGTTCCCTTTTAGCCATACTTAGTTTATTTGCTGGTAGACATTAGGGTTTCTGGTGACAACAAAGTTTTTAGCTAGTTTCCTATGCTTCATTGTCCCAATAGTCGAAATCCTCCTTATACTTCGAGTTTTAGGTTGAGATGACTTGAGGTGATAGTGACATTCCTTTTGGGACTAATTATTTAAGGTTAAGGATTAGTCTGTATCTAGCGACTTGATCATTTCCTTTTTTTCCCTTTCTTTGTGTAGATGTCTCTGCCCCGTAGACGCCACTGCCACCTAATAGTCAGTGAAGACACAGAGTCCAAATAAAGCAGTGAAACACTCCGTGTTGTTAGGGGTGTGACCTCCCAGAGTGGCGAGGTTGCTAGTGAGTTCGAAGCTCACTCCGAGCCTAAGGAGTCTACAGCTCGTTCCCCTTTCATATGCCATGCTTGAATAGTCAAGCTAAGAGAGCTCAGAGGAATAGCTAAAGCGTACTTTTTCCCGAAGGGATGCCACGTGCTAGTGCCTTCTTACAGCAACCATGTCACTTATCCTCTTAAGAAATTCATAGCGATTAGCATCCAACACCTTGTTGCTGGATTTAGGCTCCCAGTTGTCCCTTTCATAATTGATTTTTTGAATGAACTAAGACTTTCCCCTATCCAGTTGACTCTGAATGCATATTCGAGTTTGATTTCTTTAACTCTCGTTTATTTGAGAAATGGTCTTCTACCCCCTTCGGCCAAAATTTTTAGCCATCTCTATGGTATCAAGAGTATTGAGTGACGAGAAGGTATTTATTATCTTTTAGCCTGTCCATCTAAATGCAAGAAAATCCTGCCTCAAAGGAATGCTAAAGGGAAATCCAATGCAGGGTGCTACAAGATCCATTGGTTTTATGTTTCCTGCCCATCCCTACGACATCTTCAAAACTTTAGTTTTGTTTTGAATCTTGGTAAGCTAGCTGAGTGCACATGATTGATTTTATTTTTGCCTTATTTTGAGCTAATCTTCGTTATGCTTTTTACAGAGGGAGTTGGGAAGGATAGGCTAGAGCTAAGGGAGGAGGAGGTTGCAGTGCTTTATCAGTTCACTACCTTTGAGGACTTTCAAAATGATCTGAAATTTAATAAGGAGATTTTGCAAACTTACAAGCTCTCTCCTGCCCTTGGTATTGAGATTCTTAACAGCTCATCAAATATCGAAGAATGAGGTGTTAAAGAGGTCGCTCCAGTGGACTTCGAGGATCAGAGTAACATAAGAAGAGTCAACCTTATCATGCCTTCTCCTTTAGTGAGATCAAGGCATACTGCCACTCCTGCTTCCACTCAAGCTAGTCATCCTTCTTCCTCTGTTGGCACTCCAACTTCTGTTCGCATAGGTTTCCTTTCCTCCTCTGTTGCTACTCCAACTTCTACTCAAGTTAGTCATCCTTCCTCTTCTACTAGCACTCCAGCTCCTGTTCACATTAGCTTCCCTTCCTCTTTGGTGATAGCAGAGGAGACCTTGCTTGCCCCAGTCCCTGTTTCGCAATTGATGCCTCTTGAGGTCGGGAGGGGAGTACCAAGGTCCTCAAACCATAGTGAATAAGTTTTGGCCGAGCCTCTTCCCAAGAGACAAAGGACTAACAAGGGGAAAGGGATTGTTGTTGATTTAGGGGAAGAATCTAAGGACGTTCCAGAGGATGTTTCTAAAGGCCTGGGACCCAAGACCTTGGCATTTTATGGTGTTCTAGATGAAAATGTGGATTAGATCCTGGGTTATCATATGAAGTCTCTAGAGGATGAAGGGATACAAGGTAGCACCTTGGCGGGCATACTAGCTCATCAATACCTTCTGGTTAGTATTTTTTTTCTTTGGCATGTGTCCTAACTTCTTGTGATCCTTTTCAAAGGGGCTCTAGAGATGATAAAGATCAGAGAGGAGATTATAAGTTGGGAGGTGGAGTGAGGTAAGCTTAAGGACAACCTAGTGCAGTAGCGATTAATGAAATGGCAGAGCTAAGGAGAAGACTAGAAAATGCTGAGGCTACAAGGAAGGAGGTTGAAGAAACCTTGGCTCGTGAGATGGCTAGCTTATCCTCGGAACTTCACAAGCCCCTTGATGAGTTGAGGCAAAGGAGGGAGGAGATGGTAGTTTTGGCGAGGGGAGCTGAGGTTCATGAGAGGCAAATGTAGGCTGCTTAGGAGAAGGTAGCTCGTGCTGAGGAGAAGGTGGGGTGAGCTAAAGATGAGGCAAAATGAGTTGCTGAAAGGGTTACCCAAGCTGAGGAGGAGATCACCAAGGTCAAAGAGGAAACATTAGCCATGGTGGCTCAAGTTGAGGAAGCTGCAATCTTTGAGACTACTGATGGTTTCATGTACACCTTGTGGTAGAAGCGTCTTGACTTTGATTTCTCATTCTTCAGTGGAGAGATCAAAGCAATCATTTAGGGCTTTATTAGGGATGTAGAGGCAGCTTCAACTCCAGGTGCTAAAATTACCGGTGATCTTTTTGCTCAAGATATTGACCAGGTTGAAAGCAGCTCATTGATGCAAGGAGTAGCCATGGTAGGAGCTGAAGAACAAATGATAGAGAATCCATTTGAGCCTGCTATGGTTTCCTTAGCTCCATAGGACCCATTTGCTCCTCCAGCTTCCTCTTAAATTGCTTTGTCACATTTTGGTCTTGCTTTTGTTTCAAATACTATTAGACAACTTGAATGTAGTTGAAACATCTTTATAAATTTTCATGTGATCCGCTTATCTTTGTTTGTCTTCATTGCATGCGTTAACTAGTTTACTTTAAGTTCTTCTGATATTTGGATGTCTTGAATGCTTGATTGGTAATTTTTGAGCGATTACTACATTAAGCTAAGTAATTGATGGGCTGAACACAGAAATTATTAAATTACGACTTGTTATTCTAGGCAGACCTTATAATTCTAATATGAACTAGCAAATTAACAAGCTTTAGGACTTTATGAGACAACTAGGTAGGATATTATCTCAATTTTAGCTCTCCGTCGAGCATAAGAAAGGACTAATTTTGTGGCCAGTTCACTTTAAACAAGAAGTACATTGGGGGATCTTATAATATACATAATTGAAAAATGAATTTTGGACCTCTTTATTCAGGTTTAAACAACAATACAGAATTGCGAAGCCACGTTTGCTCTTATTGATAATATGGACGGAGATGCTTGGCATTCCATGCTCGAGAGAATTCAGCCCCATCCATGCTGGCCAAGTGATACGGTTCGTTGCCTAAATTCTTTTTTTATTACATATGGACATTCCCAATCTGGCCCTAAGGTACCTTTGTTAGGCTTGCAAGCTCCAGGTAGAATAAGTCGCAATACGAGGTTACCCACTTTATAGCTCAAATTTTGGACCTTTTTATTATAATATCTTGCAATCCACTCTTGGTAAGTTGTAATTCTGAGGCAAGTGGTGTCTCTTAGCTCTTCGATGAGGTCAAGGCTTGCAATGAGTAGTTGATTATTTTCCTCTGGATTAAAAGTTGCTATCTGGTGAGAAGTTATTTCGTACTCTGCTATATCATTGCTTCAGATTTGTAAACCATCGAGAAAGGACTCTCTCCTGTAGTATTGCGAGCCATAGTTCTATAGGCCCATAGTACTTTAGGTAGCTCATCTACCCATACTCCCTTCCTGGCCTCCAATTTTGTTTTCAAGATCTGCTTGATGATTTTGTTCACAGCGTCAACCTGTCTATTAGCTTAAGGATGGTCTACCACTGAGAAGTTTTTTTCAATCCCGAAATCGCTAAAGAAATTGATGAATTGCTTAATGGTGAATTGAGTCCCATTATCTATTATGATTTACTGAGGAACTCTGAACCGACAGACGATATTGCTCCAAACAAATTTCTCAATCTTTGATGAAGAGATTTCAGCTAACTCTTTCACTTCAGCCCACTTGGTAAAATAGTCAATGATGACCATCACATGCTTGCAATTGCCACGACTTGTTAGGAGATGTCTGATTAGATCAATGCCCCATATCATGAAGGGCCAAGGGCTAACCATTTACTAAAGACTGGTTGGAGGAGCTCGGGGAACTTTGGAGAACCTTTGACACTTATCACATTGCTTAACAAGGTTGATTGCGTCCTTCTTCATGGTTGGCTAAAAGAAACCTTGCCAGAGTGCCTTTTGAGCTAGAGATAGCCCCCAACATGGTTTCCACAGTGCCCAGCGTGGATGTCTTCAAGGATGATGTCACCGTCAGGGCCGTCAATACACCTAAGGAGTAAAACTATAATGCCCCTTCTATAGAGCACATTATCAATAATGAAATACCTAGCAGCTCAAGCTCGCATTTGGTGTGCTTCTAGCTTATTTTTTAGGAGCTCGCCATCTCACAGGTATTTTAGGATTGGGCTTATCCATGAGTTCTGGGCCATAACAGTTGCTATTAGGACATCATTTTGCTCGATGCTTGGTGATGGGAGAGTTTCCACTGAGACTGTACCTGAGAAATCCATATCTTTGGTTGTGGCCAAGCAAGCTAGTGCATCTGCATATGCATTTTGAGCTTATGATACCTGGCTGATCTTATGTTTTTTGAAATTATTAAGTAACTCCCGAACTTTCTAGAGGTAAGTAGCCATTTTTGTTCCCTTTGCTTGTTACTCGCCTTTTATGTGACAAATGATGAGTTGAGAGTCGCTAAAGATCCTCAAATTCTCAACTCATACCTCTCTTGCTAAATGAAGTCTTGCGAGCAATGCCTCATACTCTACCTCATTATTGGTGGCTTGAAATTCAAATCATAGCACACAAAGGATTTTGTGTCCCTCTGGGCTTATTAATAATACTCTGGCCCTTATTTTTTGCTCACAAGAGGACCTGTCTATGAAAAGTTCGCACCATGGTTCTTTCAGAGTCCCCACTTCATTTTCCATTGGTTCAGTGAACTTTGCAATGAAGTCTGCTAGTGCTTGCCCCTTGATTGCTGACCTTGGCATGTATTGTATATCAAATTGGGCCAGCTTGATAGCCCATTTAAGCAAATTCCTTGAGCTGTCTGTCTTTTGCAATGTTTGTCTCAGTGGGTACTAGGTGAGCACATCGATGGTATGCACTTGGAAGTAAGGTTGCAGCTTTCTAGAAGCAATTACGAGATAATATGCAAGCTTCTCCATTGGCGTGTAGTTTTCCTCTGCATTTGCTAACCTTTTACTCACATAATATAGAAGGAGTTAGGTCCCATTTTCATCTCAAACAAGGGTTGCACTTACAGCATATTGGGACACTCCCAGGCAGAGAGTAAGATTCTCACCCTTATGTGGTTTGGACAACAGTAGAGCTCGGTCCAGGTATTCCTTCAGATGTTGGAAGGTGGTTTCGCATTCCTCAGTCCACTCAAATCGTTTAGCCTTCCTCAAAATATCAAAGAATGGCTTGCATTGATCAGTTGCCTTAGAGATAAATCTGCCAAGTGCAGCAACTCTGCTAGTGACGCTTTGTACGTCTTTGACCTCAGTCGAGGACCTTATGTCAATAAGTGCCTTGATTTTCTTTGGGTTCACTTCAATCCCCTACTATTTACCATAAATCCAAGGAATTTTCTTAAAGACACTTTGAATGCACATTTTAGTGGATTCAACTTCATCCAGTATATCCTTAGAATATGAAACATTTCTTCCAAGTCCCTCACGTGTTCCATGACCTGTCTAAACTTTACAAGCATATCATCCATATAGACTTCCATATTCCTCCGAATCTATTCTTTGAACATCCTATTGACCATCCGTTAGTACTTTGCTCTTGTGTTCTTTAGCTCGAAGGGCATCATCTTATAATAGTAAAGTCTATGATTTATAATGAACGAGGTGTGCTCTTCATCTTGGGGCTCCATGGGTATCTAATTTTACCCCAAATAAGCATCCATGAAGCTGAGCAGCTAACTTCCAGCTATTGTATCAATGAGCTGGTCAATTCTCAATAATGGAAAACTATGCTTTGGACAAGCTTTGTTGAGGTCAGTGAAGTTTATGCATGTTCTCCACTTCTTATTTTTCTTTTTTACTAGAACAGGATTTGCTACCCAGGTCGGGTAGTGGGCTTCCCGAATGAATTTGTTTGCCAGGAGCTTGTCTACTTCCTCCTTGAGAGCTATAGATTGTTTGGTAGTCAATGATCTCCTCTTTTGGCAAACTAGTTTATGGAGAAGATCTATGTTCAACTTGTGCGACATAATCTTAGGGTCAATCCCCATCATATCTTCATGATTCCACACAAAGATGTCTAGATTCGCTTTTAGAAAGTCGCCCAATTGGGTTTTCACATTGTGGGGTAAGTTCTTCCACAGCTTGAGGCATTTTTGACTATCTGCCTTGCTGACTTGTACCTCTTTGAGCTCTTTGATGGGCCCGATTCCCTTTTTGCATCCAGGTCATGAAGGTCAAGATCATGACTTACTCCCACAATGCTCAGTGCTTGGTGTTCCTCACTGGAGACCACATCAACTGTCTTCCCTTTCTCCCCAATTTTAATAGTGTCCTTGTAGCATCGCTGGGTGGTGTAGTGTTCTCCTCATACACACCTGACTCCATTTGGGGTTAGGAATCATATTGTCAATGTTCTAGTAGACATGACTAGATCTAAGTCATTCATTACAGGCCATCCCAGTACTATATTATAAGCTGAGGGGTAATCAATGACCAGGAAATTGACTAAAATTATGGCTTAACAATTCTAGTCCCCCAGAGTGAGAGGAAGTCTGACTTGCCCTGCTGGGAAGATAGCATCTCTGGTAAAGCCAAAAAGAGCTTCTAGTGAAGGCTTCAAGTGCCTTTTATTCAACCCCATTTGCTCAAAGCACCCTTTGTACATGATATTCACTAAACTCCTCATGTCCAGCATAATTCTCTGTACCTCGATGTTGCTAACCTTCACCCTATGACGAGAGCATCATTATGGGGTGATCAAATTCCCCGTTCATCATCATTTGCGAAAAAAATGCATTTAGAAGTAGTCTTAGCTCTCTTAGTGGGATTTTTTGACTCACAATCTGTGGACAAGACATAGCTTATACTCCGCACATAACGCTCATGTGACCTATGCAAAGTTCCTGCAATATGTGGTCCATCATGAATGGTGTAGATAGTCTTTACCATAGCCGGTTGCTCTTGCTTGGCCTATCGAGATGGTTAAGTTGATGATTGGGATCACTGGGATCACTGCCCCGTAGGTTACACCACATAATCTCCCAAACAACCTCTTTTGATTAGGTTCTCAATCGCGTCTTTAAGTGACCTATATTTTTAGGTATTGTGCTCGATATCATTGTGGTAGGCATAAAACCTATTGGCATTTTTATACTTGTGCGGGGTTTTCAAGGGCCTAGGATGCCCGAAATCCTTTTGATGCTTTTCTGTGGAAAATATCCTGTCTGGGGTGTTAGATAGGATGTTGTAATTATCATAGCGACCTAGAGGCTTAGGTCACTCCCTCCTTGCTTTCTTAGCTGGTTGAACTTCAGTGCTGACATTCTAACCTGCTTTGCTCTTTCTACAATTACTCCCCTTCTTACTTTGATTAAAAGCAGAGCCACCTATCTCGCTTCTTTGTCCAGGCTTTTTTGAAACAAAGGTCTCCTGCCATCTGACCTTTTTTACGGCTCGCTCATAAAATTCTCCTAGGTCCCTTAATGAAGACTTGTAAATATTCTCGTATAACTTTCTATCTTTTTGAAGACCTGCCGAGATTGCCGTCAGAATGCTATCATTTGAAGGGTTATCTACGTTATTCACCTCGTTATGGAACTTGATGATATAATCTTTCAATGACTCATCTCTCCATTAAAAGATTGTGGTGAGGTGATAAGATGGCACGAGCAATCTCCTCAGAGCTCTGTATTGGTCGCTAAATTTCTTTTAGCACTCTTCCTAGCTTCTAATGCTGCAAGCTGGAAGGTTCTTGAACCATACCCTGGGCATATCTCCAAGAGTAGCAAGAAAAACATGGCACTTGACCACGGAGTTGGTCGTCTGGAAGTCCATCTAGATGTTAAAGGCATCCAAGTGGTCATAAGGGTCACTTTTCCCATTATATGACGGGATAATAGGGACTTTGAACTGAGGAGGAAGGGTTTCCATCTCAATCTCCCTAGAGAACGGGGTCTTCTCCTCATAGTGACCTGATTAATCCTGAGCTGAGGTGAATTTCTCTAATCGTTGGACCTTCTGCAATAACTCTTCCACCATTGAATTTCACGTTTCAGATCGATGGCCTCTTGAGCTATCATGAGCTGTGTTCAAGCCCTCAGCGTGATGTGAGTTTCTAGGTCATCTATTTCTATCGTGATCGTAATCTCAGTGGTCTTGCTCCTTAGGTTGTGAATTGAGTTTGCATGTTGAGGTCTTTCTCTTGTTTGCTTCTCTCCTTGAACCAGCACCGCTCTTTGTGGCTCTCGGTCTGTTCTTCCTATAGTTGCGGCTTCAACCTATCTTTAGACTTCGTGGATGTGCACGTGAGTTAATGTTGTAACAGCATCGATGAGTTTTCTGGCTATGTTTTTGAGTGCCTCCTGGCTTTAGTGCAATGCTTGCACACCGTTAGTTCCTGGGGGAATGGTAGAAGCACTTGCTAGGACCGGACTCCCTTCTTCTAACAAGTTCCATTATTGCTCTTCATAGCTACTCGATCGGTTTGCAGCGGCATCAGAGCTCATGGTGTTCTTCCTCTTGCCATCTTAGTTGGTTGATGAAATGATGGAATAGTAGTCTGGTCCCATCGGGCGTGCCAAAATGTTGACATCGATTTCAGTAATCAGTTAACCAAGGTTACTGGAACCCAAATTACTATATAAAACATGAAAATATGGAGAGACAACAAGAGCAAGATGAAGAAAAGTAAATATGAATACACAGGATTTTATCATGGTTCGGCTAAAGCCAGTATGACCCCTATGTCCATGGTGATTGTATTTGCTTTCTAAAATTGTTTCTCTACTTATTCTTATAGAGTTACAATATTTGTGATTCTATCTCTATTTTAGCAGAGTTTATGGATGTAATTTTTAATATCTCTGTTACAATGGACTCCCCTCCTATTCATAGGAGCCGGGAAGGTTACAAGTTGTAATTTATCATTGTAAAATTATGATCATAGTAGCATTAGGCAATAAATGCTTGGCGTCAGTTAATAAATGCAGGGCAAATCATTGTCAAACTTTGGAGGCTGATTTGCAAGTTAGGAGAGTGTTCAGACTGTTTGTCAAACATTAGTTGTTTCCAATTACGCTGGGGAAGCTTACTATGGTTTGTGTCCGCTAGAGGCTTCGAGCCCGTGATGTGTGATCTGCTATCTAACTTCAGTGACCTTGCTCCAGATTGGGCTATGCCTCTATCCTGATCTAGTCCATTAGGCCTTTGTTGACTCATTCCACTCAGTCCATAAAATGCCCATAAGAATGGGTCATTCACATTATGTGAGGCGCACCTCTCAAGGTAAGAATTATGCAAGAGAATGTGCATGTCTAAGTAACTTCTTCCATAAACCAAAGGAAAATTCTTTTTGTATACATATTGTCCTAATACATACTAGAAAAGGGTGTACATTTGTATGTGGGCACTAACTTAGCACAACATAATGCTAATTTTTTCATACATTTTGTGCTCACATGTGTGAGAAGTGCCACCTTACATGTGAATCTCACCTTTTTATTACTCATAGATGGGTAGCATATGTATGACTAGCATAACTTTAAAAGAAGATTAAAATATCATTTCAATCTTTTACTCATGTTTTTTTTCCAATTTAACACATTTAATTTTCATTTTCAATGTAGTCTATGACATATTCAAATTCCTTTAATTAAACCCTCTTGTTTATCTACTTTACATTTTGTTAATTAAAGCAATGATATAGAAATTTAATGTCTAATGTGATGTTATTTAAAATGGTATTTGGATTGCAGAATCTTTCTCACATTCCCAATAATGTTTTAAGAGAATGTTAAATTCTCATATTTGGTTCAAATTTTAGAAAAATTTATTTTGAAATGTTCACATTCCTAAGAATATTTTTTGTCCAATATTTCCCCAAAATATTCCTATGGGGAAGGTGGGTATTTTATATTCACATAACATGGGAATGTTTAGTCATATAAAAAGACTATTTTGCCTACCTCCCAAAAATGTCTTACCACCCTAACTAACTATTATACACTGTTATTGACCACCACTCATAATCTTTTACAACTGTCTATCATCATGCATTATTGTTGACTACTATCTACCACTGTTGACCACCGTTCATCACTTCCCATTATTGTGGATAACCACTCATTATTACTTGCTATCGTTGGCTAACACCTATCACCATTGACTATACCACATCGTCATTGAGCACTACCTACGATCACCTACTGCCATTAAGCACCATCCATTACATCCACTTTCATTGAACATCAACCATCATCATTGATCACCACTCCTTATTGTTAACCACCGCCTACCACCACCCACACCTACCATTGATCGGTCAACTTTTTGATGTTAACTATTCAATTTTTGATAAGGATATTTTTTATACTTTAGCAATATTATTAAAAATATAAAAATTAATTAATACATAATGCTTGGGAATCTTTTTAATTGAACCAAACATCATAATGTGACATTCCTGGGGAATCACATTTCTAGAAATGTGTAGATTCCTAGGAGTGCATGATTCAATGAAACAAATGTCATCTAATAGTCTAATTCTTGTTGGATACTTGTGCAATAACAAGTGCCTATGTTGATTTTGGTTAATCTAATATTTCAATTGACTTAATTTTGGTCATTCCATTAAATTCTCATCCCATTATTGATGGAAAAAAGGACATTGAGTTAAAAGGAAAGTGATTTTATTATACATGATATACTTTCTGTGTTATTATATATATATATATGGTAGCTAATGATAAGATATTGTCTTTTTACTCATACAAATAGAAATAAATTTGAGAAGGAAAGAAGACAATAGTCAGTGTTGTAATTAAGGATTCCACCAAGAGGGGGCAAATTGGTTTTAGAATTTTACAATTTTAAAATAATTTTCTTCAATCCCCTTATAAAATTTAGAAAAAACAGTAAATTCTATAGGAAGCAAGAAATGTTTATCCACAAATAATACAGAAACTCCAACCAACACAATATCAATAACAAACAAGAAAATAAATAATATTGAATCTAAGCAAAGTATAATGCAAAAAGTAAAGGAGTAAGGATAGAGAGATAAGAACGTTGATTTATAATGGTTTTCTTTTGAAAAATCAATTCTAAGGCATACATCCATTTCCAAACTCTCAATCAAGTTTGAATTCACTATAATCAAAACCTCTAAGTTTTGACTGGCACTTGAAGAAGCCAAAATAGAATAACTACTCAATTGCAATTGCAGCCCCTTTGAGATCTTCACTCAAAGAAATAAAAGAAAGAACTTAACCACTCCTCTACCCTATGTTAGGCTACCCCTAGGAAACCCAGCAGTGTTTGTTTTTTATTATAAGAGAAATTTGGCAGGAATTCAATAGCTTAAGATACAAACATGAAGTACAATAGGATTAGATTCACTTAGATTTAGCTCAAATGTAAGAGAGGATGTAAAGAATTGAAGAATAGATGTATTTGAAAGTGTTTCCCTTTAAAGAGTTGGATTTTCGCATTAAGAAAATATGTGAAATGAGTATTTATAGCAAATGAAAACACACAATAAAAAATATGCTGTTATGTGTAAAATTGAACGTGCGATCATGATCATGAGTTCAAAATTTGAAATTTGAGTAGAATTGTGAGATTTAAATTTGAAGGATTCGATTCAAATCACCAAGTAGTGCAAAATATAACTCTGTTCACCTAAAGTTGCAAACCTTTGGTAAGTCCAGAAATGAATGCAATCAGAATCGTGATTAGAATCATGAAATAGGCTTTTCTAAGAATGGTTTAAATCACACAAAAATTAGTTCAAATCTTGATTTGAATTGCAAGGCATGAATAATTGCCCTATTCTTGTGAGCATGATTGCAAAAACAGTTAAAACATATCAAATCAAATCATAAGGCTTGAAGATGAAAAATTAAAATTTTTTTACGACATTTCAAACCATTTTAAATGTTCTGAACCTTATAAAAACACTCCAAAAACTAAACTTCAAGCTAAATAAATATGGCAAATCATTTAGTAAGATTTTAGAATGTTTCTAATATAAAAAGTTTTTGTTTAAAAGTAAGAGGTAAACCTTCTAAATACAACTTTCAAATTTGAGCTAATTTTAATAATTCTGAACCTTTGCATAATTTGCAAAACAAGGCTTAATCTACTTCTTGCACCTGAAGTCAAGGCCATTCACAAACAAATCACTGGAAATACATCAATTTAACTCAACTAAAATAGTTTGTTATTATCAAAATACAAGTTTACTCACTTTAGAAAAAATAGGGGCTAAGGATAACAATCTCCTCCTTTTTTATGATGAAAAACAATTTTGGGGTTAGTAAGGGATCAATCATATATTCAAAGCCTTTAATATAATCCAACAAGAAAGAACAAGGCTCCCCCTTGAGATAGTAACCTCCCCTATAAGCATGCAATACTCATATCCCCAAAATACATAATTTCTCCCCCTTTTGACATATCAAAAAAAGTATGAAGCAACATATAAAACTAACAACCAGAGACATAGAAATCATAGAAAATGATCAATATCAAATTAAAATTTAGAAATAATATCTAACAGAGTCATAAGCAGCAGTAGCTAAAGGCAATAAAAACCAGGGAATGCAACTAACAAAATAATATGAAACTAAGCTAAAAATTCGAAGCATCCAAAGCAACAACATTTTGAATCTTATTGAGCTGTCCCTTCATAATGTTCAATCGACTATGATAGTCTCTAATCTTCGCATTCATGTTTGCTTCAATATAGTCCATCCTTTTGTTTATTTGCTAGTGTGATTGTTCTATTGACCCAACAAATTGTGTTTGTTGGAATTGGAGCTGCCTTAGAAGGCTTAATGTCTTAATTTGTAAATTTGTTGAACCTCTAGAAAGCCCGATGAACCACTAGATCTACTAGAAGTTGATCCATCTTGTCTCACTCCTCTCCCATTCATTAATCTAAATTGCATTTGATGTAGGATCTTTTTATTCATGCAGCACATTGATTCCTCATACAGCATCTTGGTTTCATTTCTTTAGTTTGATGGCATCCAAATCCAAAACATTGTCTACTTATAATTTAGCTTACAACAACCACTAGAACCAAATAATTCAGAAGCTCATCCATCATCATGTTGAGCAATTACCTCCTTTCCCAAGTATTTTTTTAGCTTGGAAGTCGCAACCTCTGAATATTCTAAAGCAGTCTGGAGCTGTAACAAAAAGTCGCAGATTCTAAACTAAAGTATGCCTTTGGTCCTTTATGCTTTTGCTTTTATTGAACAATGCATTATTGCTGGACAAATTCACGATACTTGGTCATTTCTACTCTAAAATACTCATCACAAAATCTCATTTTTTGTAGGCTGAGTAGAATCCGATCTAAGCCAATCCACAGTCAGTGACATTTTTTTATTAGCATATCGGATTTTGACAATTACACTTCACATATCCTATCATCACTCAAAATATCTCTTTCTAATTAAATAGGTTTAAAACACAGCTCATTTTGCATGCCATGATTACGTACAATATTTCTGATAATTATAAATTGATTCCAATTATTCTCTGGATTAAATTCTGCCAACTAATCACATAATGTGCACTTAAGTGCATTTATAATTTTTAGATTTTGTCATTTCTTGTTGTAAGTATCATCTTACCATGTTCTTTTATTGTGTAATATAGCAATGTCCCTGAAGCAGTCTACGTACAGCATTTAATGGGAATTGATGTGGTAATAGTTGATTTGGTCCAAGAGGTCACATAAAAAAAAAAAAAGGACAGAAAGGTTTTCTAATTTACCGTTTTTCTTCTTTTTTTGACAAAACAGGGCAAACCCAAGAAAAAAAAAAAGGCTATAAGCTTAAGTCTACTGTCTCCATATCAGCATGGAGAAGGAGGATGGATTCAGTAGGAACACCATGCAAGATTCGGTCATCAGCCTGGCTCTTCAGCGCCAACTTAGCTAGTAGGTCGTTCCCTGTAATATATGCCGAAATTGCACTGTCTATTCTACTGCAAGCAAGTCTGTAATTTTCAGCACCAACTGCACACAAGGATAGGATGATACATGGAGCAGCCATACTCCACCAAAGCTATAGCTTTAACATGGTCGCTCTCTAGGCACACTTGATCAAAACCCATATCACGTGCCACCTACAAACCTCATAAAACACCAAAAAGTTCAGCTGCATGCACACCACCCGAACCAACTTTGCAAGAGAAACCCCCAACCATTGGCCTACACAGTCCTGCAACACTCCTCCACCAGCAATGAATTTACTACAGCTGCACTAGCCTCATCTGTGTTGATTTTAATCCATACAAACTCCAGATCTTGCCATTTATCATAGCAGCCTACAAAACTCTTTGATATTAGCCCAGCATCATTGAGAACGGCAGGACCTTTTATAATTTCCTGTACCCTTCTGGATATTTCCAAAACAACATCACCATATTGACTATCGATCTGAAAGACTTCTGCATTCCTTCTAAACCAAAGGACCCAGCAAACAACCCCAAACCAAAGCTTCCAATTACCCTTACCATCCCCTAAAAAATCTTTGGAGAAATTCAAGTCATACCATCTGTCCAATGGACAATCAAAAAATTGAGTCCAATATTTGGGATTCACCAGCCTTAACGAAACATTAGAAATTATAGGACAATCTCTAATAGCACGAATATTAGTCTGGGCACTCCCGCACCTCTGACAAAAACTACAATCTGTCATTTGTCTTTTTTGCCAATAGACATTAGTTAACAAACTGTCTTGAATTAGTAGCCAGAGAAGAGTTTTAATCCTTTCAGGTCCCTTCCATTTCCAAACCTTGCACCGATTTCCTGGACTTTCTACAACACAATCCTTTGTAAGAAGATCATAAGCAGATTTAACAGTAAAACTCCCATCATTCGAACCAGTACAGGTGACAAAATCAATCCCTTCCTTGTTGGTAATTTACTTTTCCTTACACATCCTGAAAAGTCAAGCAAATTTTGTCTTCTTTTTTTTTTTTTTTCCTCTTCCTATTCTCTTTGCATTTTACGTCTTTTTACTCCAAATGGTGGAGGTTACAACATGACAGTCTTATCCCTATACAGATCATGTCTCACACATTCAGAATCAGGGTGAAAAGAGAATTATGTAATGTGTAATTTGGTTTTCCATTACAATTCATAGTTTTGACAGCTTTTTACTTTGCTTGTTAGCATAATCTCACATGATTATGCAATACAAGTAAATGAAAATGGAAGAGTAAAGGATTACATTACCTCTTGCCATTGTCATTCTTTATTGCTATGATTTTGAGTTTCTGCACTGCTCGGGAGTTTCCAATGCTTGCACTTAATCTCAGAATGATGAAATTCTATTGTATGGATCACTCTCTGCAGCATTAGGGACTCGAACTTTCCTTATTTAGCACTCAACCCATCATTGAGTTACTATTGCATGTTGGTCATTTAATGCAGAGATAAGATTTGACTGCAAAATTCGATCATGTCGTCCACCGGCCTATGTCTAACACCAGTTACTGTTTATTCCAAAATTTCGACTGTTGTAGTCAATTTTTAGCTGTTTTAACTATTACATCATATTTTGACTATTCATGTAACCATATTTCAATTACTCTAACTTGTAGCCTATAGTTTTATTTCAGTTACTTCAACTTGCAACCAGAGTTTAGATTACAGTCAAACTTATCGTACATTTCTATCTCAATGAAGTTGTCCTTGTAGATAGACTATATTCCGTGCAAGTAACTATTAGATTGGGTGATAACTAATATGATACTTAATAGCTATTTTACTAATTTTATTAATTTAATAAATTAGTTGATTGTATTAAAAATGTTTAATAGAATTAGTTGTTCAACTAATTCATAGAAATAAAATAGTATGTTAATATCAATAAATATATGAAGTAAATTAATTTGAAATTTTAATAAATGCTTTTTTTTATCCTTTTTGATTTTGTTGAAAAAAAATAAATATTGAAAATAGTATAATATTAGAAAAAAAATTGGTGCATAAAAAGGGAGAAATTATGGATTAATTTAAGAATTTTTTTTTTGTTGGATCACCTTTTTAATTTAAGGTATGGTTGTGTCAATTAACCAAAAGAATAGTGATATATTGAGAAAAAAAAGACGAAAGTCTTTTTTTTTAGAAGTTATAAACTACTCCAAGAAATTTATGAATACAGAGTTTTTTTTTTTTAAGTTAATTTACCAAAAATCTCTAGAATATAAAAAAGAGTAGTTTGACTAAATGAATAAATTAAAAATCAGCTTAGTTTCATGATTCTAAATTATGATTACAATTGCATTTCAACACGCAACTGTTAATAAATACAAATATGGCAAAGGAAAATTGTAGTAAATTAAGATTGCAAAATCGAGGGTGACCACAGTATAGTATCTCATATATGATAATTTCAGATTTTCTGCTCTACTGCTTGAAATGTCCTCTTTATTCACTCAAGCGATTGACATGGGGAAGTAAAAATTTCGATATTAACTAAAATATAATTAGTAATTTTACATTTTAAATACGTTAAATATGATAGATTATAATTTCTTATAATGTCAATATATATAATACAAGTATGAATATTCGGCAATTTTTTTTTAGGGTTAAACTATCACAAATAGTTTGAGGAGTGGATAACTATTCTTGTATGAAAATAAAATGTGCAAAAATTATAAGCCATTCATTTGGGCAAACAATTGCACTGTTTATCTACCCAAAAAATCTATGCAAACAATTTATACATTAGAATATTATCTTGTCTTGTATAAATTCAACAGTATGTTAAATTGTGACCGAAAACTAATGCATGAGTGCAGTTTGATAACAGGGTTTCTAGGGAAGTTGGCTAGTAGTGGCATCAGTTGAAGATTGATAGGGCAAGAAGGGAGGATGAAGAGAGAAGGTGGATGTTGGGGAAAGATTCCGGATACCGGAGAAAGAAAGAATAAAAGGAGAAAAAGAAAATGTACAAGCTTCTCAACATAATTGTGAGCCTTAGAGTAATCTTTTATCAAATCACTCTAAACTACATGTTTATTTTGATATTGAAAAACAAAATTTTAGAAAATGAAATTTTAAACATTTGCTACTAACTTTTATTTTGATTTCAGGT
>JANHAO010008983.1:0-18767 GCA_026873985.1 Saraca asoca | reverse complement strand
TTTCCTTGCCACTGTTGATGCCATTATTGAGGTTAAGAAAGGAAAGCTTTCCTTCAATGTAGGGGATGAAAAGATTGAATTTACTCTAACTCCTGCTATGAATTACCCTCTCTTGAGGAATCATGCTAGAAAATAAACTCAGTTAAGGAAAATAAAAGAGATACTAAGAAGCTTAATTCTACTGATCCACCAGACATTTATCATGTGAAAAGCTCTTCTATCTTTATTAAGAATACTGAAGCTGATAGGTGTGCTAAGCTGCCTGATAAAGAGCCTGTCTCTCCTATAAAAGCAAGATCTAAAAAACTGAAGCAGAACCCAAGCACACCACTATGGAGGAAGATGAAATCTCAAAGGCAGAATTGAAACCTTCTTCCCTTAATCTGAAGCTTTATAAGAAAAGAATGAAGATCTGGCGTGTCAAGCAATATCTTACAGGAGAACTAACTAAAGAGAGAGCCACCTACACTCTCTTTGAGCTCCCTTTAATCAAATAAAGGCACCAAAGGAGTTAAGCTCATGACTTAAAATGAGCACTTCTTGGTAGGCAACCTAAGTTTACTTTTGTAGTATTTAGTTTGTACATTTGTTTTGCCTTTTTCCTTTTAGTTCTTAGTTCAATTTTCTTTTGCATTCATAGGTCTTAGTATTGTAAAATTTGTGATCTTATTGGAGGTTTAAGTTACAAGACTATCTCCTTATGCCAAGCATCCTTTAAGGGAAGGATTGATGCAGAAAGCACATGAAAATTTCAAGCAAGAACAAGATGGACAGCATGGAACATAGCTAGTGTATGTCCCAGAACATAGCCGTGTTCCACGTAAGACTTAGGAGTAGAAAATCCAGCACCAAACACGGCCTGGCCGTGTCCTGGAACATAGCTGTGTTCCATGCAAGCCTCTGGACATAGAAGTTACAGCATCTAACATGGGCAAGCCGTGTTCTGGAACACAGTTGTGTTCCACGCAGAGCTCAGCACAAAAACAAAAGAAAAAAAATTTTAAAAAAAGGAAAATTTTTGAATTAGACAACATCGAACACGGCTTGGTTGCGTCACCAACCAAGGCCGTGTTTCGGGCTTAAGACGCTACACAGTTGCCCTAATTTAGAGAATATGACCGGATCTCCTTCCCACTCTTCTCCATCCGTTTCATCTCCTTCCCAGCCATGCTCCATCCCTCTTCCAATCGCTGTAATTTTCGACAATCCACTATAATGTCCAACCACTGAACACCACTGGCGACTAAGCTCCACTCATTTCTAGCCTTCATTCCACCGGATTCTCTTCCCCCACTCCCATTCTACTTTAACCTAGAGGTCCTACATGTGCAGGGGAGGTAAATGATCGATCCCCTTTCCCAATCCCCTCTGTTTCAATTCTTGTTATTCTTGTTAAAATTCATTCTTTTAGCTTCTGCATTTTCATGATTTACTGCTCAAATTTTTTGCATTCTGCATTTTAGCACTGCTGCACTTTGATTTTACATTGCCCATTAATTTAAATTATCAAGTTGCTAAACTCTGCATTCATTGGAAAAAAATTTTGCATTTTTTGTTTTGCTGTCCCTACACATAGCCAAAATTTCTACACTCTTTCTGCATAATACATGCTGCTCTGCTAATATGATTATCTTGCCATTTGTTCTGCATTAAACACATACCCTATTTTAGTTGCTATACTCTGCTTTGGCTTATTACATTGCTATTATTTGCCTTAACCGAAACTACTGTGTGGCTGGCTTTTCTATTTTCTGCTGAAATTCTTTTACCTATTGTTATCTTGTTACATTGGGAGTATCATTTTGCCCTGTTTTGATTTATAACTCTACTTACTTATTGCTATTTCCCTTAATTTTTCTTGAGCTTAAAAAGAGAAATCTTTTAAGTGCCATTCAAATTTTGTGTTAAAACCTTTTTTCTTAAAAAAAATTCTTAAAATGGCACCTAAAAGATCAAGAATTGATCAAGCCTCCTCCTCCGAATCCCATCAAACATGTAGGGGACGGGGTAATCTCAGCTAACAACCTCATGAAATAAATGAGTTTGGTATCATTTTCATTGATGATAATCAATGTAGATGATACGATCAATTAGTAAAACGGGGAATGCTGAGTACCTAATATGTAGATGAGGTTTGCTTAGATCAGTTGGGATTACTCCATGATGTTCAATACTTATTTGACAGGATTGGGTGGTCATAATTTATAATGATGCATTACCCAACATATGCAAAAGTGACCCTAGAATTTTTCAATTCCTTTATTGCAGTCTTGTTCAGAGACCAAGGGGTCGAGTAAGGACAAATTTCTTTTAGACTTTTCGATCAAGATTATAATTTAACATTGGCCCAGTTTAATGAATTATTTAGATTGCCCCTAGGGGTCCCAGGATTGTTCCCTCTAGTTTTCTATCAAATATATTTTGGAACTCAATTACCATTGGAGGGCAGTATAGGGCATCCCAATCAAAGGCCTCGTCTATTTGTAACCACTGTTTTAGATACATTCAACATGTGCTAGCACACACTATTTTTGGAAGAGCAAAAAGTGATAGGGTTGCAAGTCAGTAAGAGCTATACTTTCTTTGATTAATGATAAATAATAATCAGGTAGACACTTGGGCATTCATGGCTCAACAGATGCAAAAAGTGGGTAATGCATTACATGGAAAAGTAGTAACAGGAGACTTAATGACAGCAATTGCTAATAGTTTAGGATTAGGCCAACAACTTATAGATTTGCAGCCATTACCTGGTAACTCAAGGATTGACTTAGAATCCTGCCTATACATGAAACTTATAGTTAGGAGAGAAGCTAAGTATTGGCTACATTTCAGAGGCAGAGAACTCTTTCGCCTCCCAAACCTCGAACATACCATAGTGATTTATGAAGCCAATTGGAGCTACCCAATTGAAGGTGACTTTGAAGATGAAGGCAATGAAGAAGAAGAAGAAGAAGCAAAGTTCCCATCATTCCCACAACTCCCACAACCACCCCCAGCCCAACAGCCTCACATGGAAGGTCCCTCCTATGCTCCACTAGATGACCAAGAGCAGCTATACATGCGACTTAATAGAATTAAGGACAGAATGCAAAATATGGAAGCAATGATGAGATCTATACAACAAATGATCCAAGGCATGCACAACTGGCACCTGGAACATAACTTTCCACCACCACCTCCACCTGAAAACAAGTGATTTGGTAAGTTTCTATCCCTTCCTCTGAGTTCTTTTCTTTTATATCTACATTGGGGACAATGTAGAATTTAAGCATAGGGGATAGCTACTTTCTTTTCTCTAGGTCTATGCCTTGTAAATTTTTCTTTTCTTCTTCTTTCATAGTTAAAAAAAATCAAAAATCATAAAAACTAATAACTCTCCTAATAAGCTAATGTGACAACAATTAGTTTTAGGCCTATGAAAACTAGATTTGAGATAGATTTTGAATAGATATTTTTGACTTAGTCTTTCTTTCCTAAAATTTAACCTCGGCATTATGAAAGTACAAAGATAGGGAGAGGTGAAGAATGAGGGTGTGAAAAAAAATGAAAATTCAAAAAAATAATAATTTAGCAAAAAAAAAACAAAAAAATGTGAAAAAAAATAAAATACACCGAAAAAGGTCTTTGCTCTAAGTACCTAAATTCAAGATCTAAAAAGGCTTTTGGTATGAGTACCTAGATGTCTGCACCTCAGTGAGATGGAGCATAAAATGCACTCATTGGTAAAAAAAATGAAATAAAAGGGTAGGGTAAGCTAGGGAGACCTGAAGGATGAGGGTCTTACTTAAGTGTCTTGAGAATCATTTTTTAGTGTATGCAGATTATGGTAACAATGGATAATGTGTATAATAAAGAGGTAAAAGTTTGATGTTAGGTAGGTGAAGACTAACTCTTAAATGCTTGTTTATATTTCTGTTAATATCTTACTGATTGGGAATGGACTTAATTATGCCACATCTGTTTGTTTGGAATTGAGAGTGTGAATTCTCCCCTTTCTTTACTTGCTCATATGTTATAATTTGCTTAGGGACAAGCAAAAGTTTAAGCATGGGGCAGTTGATAAGTGAGTAAAATATCTATAAATATGATAATTATCACCTCTTAATTGGTTGTTAAATTATGGTTTTTGCTTTACTTTTGTCCTAGTTTTGTTAGTTTGTTCTTGGTACTACTGTAGTCTGCATTTGTCTTTTATGTTAGCAAGATAGGCTTCAAAAGGAAGGTGAAAAGTTAAAAAATGAAGCATACTTAGATCAAGAAGAAGCTGAGGAAGAAGATGTGAAAAGACTAAGTTAATTGTACAAAGAAGTTGAAAGAAAGAATGAAGCCAGTGTCGAACATAGCCTGGTTATGTCCTGAAGCACGGTCGTGTTCAGTGCAACAGCCAGTAGCCTTCTAGAAGTCATCCAGTCCAAAACATGGCCAACCCGTGTCCCAAAGCACGACCGTATTCTAAGCTCGAAAACTATTATAAATAGCTTATCTGAAGGCAGACTTAATCATTCATTAGTTCCTCTTAATTAGGATTACTAGACTCGAGTTTTCATACTTAGGAGTTTTCTAAGTTTAATTTAGGATTCTTTCTTTTCTTTAAGTTCTTTCAAGAATTCTAGCTTTCTTTCATTATAGTTTCTTTTTTGAATTCATCTTTTCTTCTTTCTTTATTTCTTTATTTATTTTGAACATTATGCTTTCTTTTATATTAATGAATCTTGCTTTTCTTTTTACCATATCTGAGTAAATCTTTATTCTAGGATTGAAAATAGCCCAATTATGATTCTTTAATGTTATTGATGAATTCCCTATTATGATTACCTTATTTCATTTAATTCAACTATTATGCCTGTAATGTTTTGATAAAGTATTTGGCTAATATTTTATCATGTCTTAGGTAGATAATTGAAGTACCAAAAAGAAAAGATTGTCACCGAAAAACTAATAGTTGAATAAAGAGATTTTAATCATGAAAGTAGATAAAATTTCTTTAGGATTTAAATTTGATTTGCATGGATCTTAAAGGGTTTAAATTAATCTAAACTATGAAAGTAGGCAATTGGGTTAATTTAAATACTATTTTTAGACCTTGAAAGAGGCTACTAATTAATTCAAGCAAAACCATCCTCAAATAGATTATAATTATTAAAGATCATAATTGTGGTGAAACCTCAATCCTAGGATTTTATTATAATACTTTGCTTATTATTTACCTGCTGCTTTTACATTAAATCTTTCTCTTCTTTTTGCTAATCTTACTTGATTTAGGCATCTTACGTTGCAAACATCTAGTAGTTGAAAAAGAGATCCCTGTGTGATTCAACCTGTATTCGTCGATCTCTACTACAGTTATGTTGTGTGCTTGCGGAAAATAAACACATCACACATATTTCCAACCAACAAGTCAGCCCCCAAAATCGGCACATCAACCCCTCAATAGTTCGACAATGAATTGCCATGCATTTATTACTCGTCAAGCATTTATTGCCTGTAATGGCAGAATAGACATATTTATAATTTATCAAATTACACTTGTAACCCTCACTACCTCTATAAATAAGAAGAGAAATTATTGTAATAATAAGATAGTGAAAAATACATACAAAAACTCTACCGAAACAGTGAGGAAACTCATGTTCTCTTACTCTGTTAAACATTACAAAGAAACCATCACATAAAGGCAAATATAACCACCGTGATCTTAGGGGTCACACTGACTTTTGTCGAATCACGTAAAAAGGCTTCTAGTGTCAATTGTTTTTCCTTCCTTTCAATCTCTTTTCTATTCACACCTGCATTCTTGCATTCTCCACTTGTAGTTTGGGTTTTTATTGGACTTTTCCTATTGATCAGATTTCACCATCAATATTTTACTGCTAGAAAGAAGGCCCCCAAATTGATTTTTCTTTTTTTGTGATTTGCTGAACAACCACAATGGCAAGAGGAAGAACTACCAGAAGCACTGATGCTATCACTAGCCAGCCACAAGGTCACATGGAGCATAATGGGAAAGGTTGCTGGCTAGAGGCTCTGTCCTCTCTACTTCAGGCACTTCTGCTACCCCTATAATAGGTGTTATTGCTAGCATGGCACCATTGACCTCTCACTAGCTTGTTGCCTTTGGAGCTGATGGAATACAAGCATGTCACCAACACCAAGAGGCACTTGAAAACACCGTGAGGGAGTTGGTTGATATGTTAAGGGCACTGGTGCAGGCACAGGCCCAGGGCATGCAAAGACAAGTTAAGGTCGTTGTGCCTAGAGGAGAAATCTAGTAGCCAGGGGCTTATTGGATCAGAACGTCAGCAAGCTGGTTTAATTTATTCATCCAATTCACGACTAAGGTCAAAAGTCCATCGAGCTTGCAAAGATAAAGGAGATGATTAGCGAAACGAGAGCTTACACTACGAAAGGAGCTTGAATGAGACTAATCATAGACGTAGGTCAGATTGCTTCTCACCTAGTCATGAACATAGTAGGAGGTGTAAAGCCTCACATCACCACTCCCATGATCAGGGAGGTGATAAGAGTCAGCGAACCACCAACCATCAATTCGAGACTCAAGAGCCAATGATAGAAGAGCTACTTTAGAGGGTGCAGCAGCTAGAGAAAAGACCTGTGGCTCAGAACAACCAAGGCAATTATGAGAAAAGGACGCCTTTCACCAAAGAAATTGAAACAAAATCTTTCCCTTGTAGGTTCAAGGTCCTAAACATCCCACATTATAATGGAGATAGTGACTTGTATAGCCACTTAGATGCATTCAATGTCCAAATGGATCTTCAAACCACTAACTTATTTGTAAAATTCCATGTTTTCCCTACCACATTCAGAGAGATACCCCAGTCATTGTTCAGGAGCCTCCAAGCTCATAGTATCCATAGTTAGGAAGAATGCCAGAGGAAATTCCTCAACCAATACAAGGCGCTCAAGAGACAGCTTACCTTATCCTGCCATTTGACAACAGTCTTTTAACAGAAAGATGAATCATTGAAAGACTACATCACCTGATTCCCACGTGAGGTCAACAATGTGAAAAACTCATTGGATGAGAGCTTCCTCACAACTATCTCAGCTAGACTTTATAAGGATGGGAAGTTGTATGAGGATATATACAAGTCTCTGGTGAAGGATTTGGGTGACTTCTATAAGCGAGCTGCTAAAGAGATAAGGTTGGAAGAAACCTTTGGCCCAAAGAAGCCCAACCAGAAGGATGAGGCAAGTGGCTCCAACTAGAGTAAAAAGAGAACTGGTGGTGGGAATAACAAAGAGGGCCAGAAGGATGATTCTAATGGTCAGGTCATGAAAAAGGCCAGGAGTGATTGACCTTAATGCCAAGGTTGCTATAATAGCTACATTGTCCTGTCTGATACTCTGGATAGGATCTTCATGACAGAAAGGGATCAAGAGGACTTCAGGTGGTCTAGGCCCATAAGGGCTCCTGTCGAGCATAGAAATAGAAATAAGTTTTGTGCCTATCATAATGAGGTCAGACATAATACTTTAGAGTGCTGGGCGCTCAAAGATGCCATTGAAGACTTAATTAAGAGAGGTCACTTGAGGGATTATATGGTGTGACTGTGGGATAGCGGCCTTGATGACCTCAGTAATTAGCACAGCATCAGTGCTAGCAAACTCCAAAGCATGATGAAGCACCCTCAATGAGACCATATTCACCATTCATGGTGGCCCTTATAATGTAGGCACCTTAAATAGTTCACATGATCACTATATGTGAGAAGCGAGCCACGTTCCACTCGTGAGTCATAGGAAACATGAAAGACTTGCTAAGAAAGCCAAAATAGCCTTGGATAGCATCACATTCATAGAAGAAGATGCACGAGGAATTTATGCTCCTCACAATGACATACTAGTTATATGGGCCAAAATAGGTAATGCTAAGGTGAGAAGAATAATGATCGACACTGATAGCTTGGTGAATGTAATGTACAAAGGATGCTTCGATCAGATAGGAGTGAGCGCAAGCCAGTTAAGTCCTTCCCTTGAGCCCCTCTATGGTTTCATGGGAGATGAGATATTGTCAGTGGGATAGATTAAACTCCCACTTACTCTAGGGCACTTAGATCATCAAGGTACTATTATGGTGAACTTTTTTATCATAGACTGCCCCTTAGCTTATAATGTAGTGGTGGGGGTGACTTGCGATGAACTACCTGGATATGGTCACATCGACCAGGATGCTCACCATTAGATTTCTAACCCCTAATGGAGTCAAATGTGTCTGGGGAGAACAACAAGTAGCCTGACATTACTATAAAGACGCAATTAAGCTTGGGGTGTAAGGGAAAAAGGTACATGTGGTGTCTGGTGGAGAGCCACGAGCCATGAGCACCACTAGGGTCAGCCACGACCTTGACCCCCACGAGTTAGACATGGAATAAGCTACTAGTCCAGTAGAAGAGCTTAAAGATGTGTAGGTTAGTGAGGCAGATGTAGAGAGATGCCTCAAGTTAGGGAAAAGCCTACCTTTAGATGTGAAAGCACACTTAATTGAGTTTTTTAAGGCGAATCTGGATGCCTTTGCTTAGAATCACAAAGACATGGTGGGAATCGACCCTGGGGTTATATCGCACAAGCTCAATATTGACCCCTGATGTAAGCTAGTTCACCAAAAGAAAAGTCCAATGACTGCTAAGTGTTATGCCACTTTGAAGAAGGAGGTAGATAAGTTTATAGCTAACAAGTCTAACCGAGAAGCTTATTACCGAGCTTAGGTAGCCAACCCCGTGCTTGTAAAGAAGAAAAATGGAAAATAGATTATCTACATTGACTTCACTGACCTCAACAGAGCATGCCTAAAGGATAGCTTCCCCCTATCAAGAATCAATCAGCTTATGGATGAAACAACAGGGCACAAACTTCTTAACTTCATGGATGCTTACTCATGATACAATCAGATCTCCATGGCCACATAGGATGAGGAACACAACTTATTTATCACTGACTACAGACTGTACTGCTACACAGTAATGCCCTTCAGACTTAAAAATGTGAGGATAACTTATCAGCGGTTAGTGAATATGATGTTTAAATATCAAATTAGTAGAATAATAGAGGTATATTTGGATGACATATTGGTAAAGTCTGAGCAACTTACTAACCATGTCCAAGATTTAGGAGAAATGTTCCAAATCCTAAGGAAGTATCAAATGAAGTTGAATCCGTATAAATGTGTGTTCGGGGTCGCTTCGGGAAAGTTCCTTGGCTTTATGGTGAATAGTAGGGGGATCAAAGTAAACCCTGAGAAGATCAAAGCCCTCATCGATATAAGGTCCCCTACTGGTGCCAAGGACATACAAAGCTTAAACTACTAGGTTGTGGCATTGAGCAAATTTATTTCTAATGCAACGAATAAGTATGTTTCTTTCTTCAACATCCTAAAAAATGTGAGGAAGTTCTAATGGATGTAGCAGTGCAAAGTCACCTTCCAGCAGCTCAAACAGTATCTCGGGCGAGCTCCACTTTTGTCTAAACCAAAAGAGGGAGAGAGGCTAATTATCTATCTGGGGCTATCCCAATTTTCTCTCAGTGCGGCCTTGATGCAAGAAAAAGATGGAGCTCAATTCCCCATTTATTACATAAGTAAAAGGCTACTGGACACCGAGACAAGGTACTCACCTATGAAGAAACTCACCTACTACCTAATAATTACGTCAAAGAAGCTACAACCCTATTTCCAAGCTCACAACATAAAGGTGCTCACATAGTTCCCATTTAGGCAAGTCTTGCAAAAGATGGATGTCTCAATTTGCCTACTCAAATGGGCAATTGAGCTAGCCCAATTTGACATTGAGTATAAGCTTAAACCGATAATCAAAAGGTAGGCTCTAGTAGACTTTATTGCTAAATTCACTAGGCTTATACAGGAGGAAGTAGAGACTTCAGAGGTTTTATGTTGGGAATTATACGTTGATGGGTCATCAAGCAAGAAGAAAATTGGGGCAGGAGTGCTTCTCATCAATCTAGAGGGGCATAAAATCTTATGCGCATTAAGATTTGATTTCCAAGCTATGAACAATTAAGTTAAGTATGAAGAGCTATTAGCTGGGTTGTGACTAGCAAGGGAAGTGCAAGCTGAAAGATTAAAGTTCTTTAACGATTCATAGCTCATTTTTTGCCACGTACAGGGAGAGTACCGAACCAGAGGGTCGAAAATGACCATCTACCTATAGAAGGTCCAGGAATTACTGAGCTCATTTCAGTATTGCGAAGTCAATCAAATACCACAAGCTCAAAATGTGCATGCTGACGCCTTAGCTCACCTAGGTATAATGAAGGATGCTGACTTCCTAGGGGCAATCCTAGTGGAATTCCTCTCATCCCCGAGTAAAGAACAAAAGGATATTGTGATGACAATTGCCGAAGCCCAGGACTCATGGATGGGCTTATTCATTAATTATCTACAAGATGAAAAGCTACCTCAAGACAAGCTCGAGGCACGATGATTGCAAGCTTGGGTAGCTAGATATTACATCTATGATAATATGCTATGCAAAAGAGGATTCTCAACTCCACTCCTAAGATGCATTGATGGCCAAGACTGCAACACCATCTTAAAAGAAATCATACTGGGGGCTATTTCTAGCTCAAAAGGTTCTCCGACAGGGATTCTATTGGCCTACAAA
Organism: Saraca asoca; assembly: GCA_026873985.1. Taxonomy (NCBI): domain Eukaryota; kingdom Viridiplantae; phylum Streptophyta; class Magnoliopsida; order Fabales; family Fabaceae; genus Saraca; species Saraca asoca. Next base: position 8,124 of record JANHAO010008983.1, on the reverse strand, counting down.
TAAAGCAGGACACTGTTGATCTTGTTAAGAAATGTACCAAATGTCAGAGATTTGTGAAGATCCTACGAGCCCCACCAGCCTACCTATAACAAATGGTTAGTCCATGGCCCTTTACGATCTGGGGCATGGACCTCATTGGACCACTTCCTACAGTTCGCAGAAATTGCAAACATATAGTGGTAGCTGTGGATTATTTCACTAAGTGGGTAGAGGCAAAAGAGCTTGGAGAGATCTCTTTTACAAAGATTAAGAAGTTTGTATGGAATAACATCATTTGCAAATTTAGAGTCTCCAATAAATTGTAACCGATAATGGAACTTAGTTCAATAGCGAGTAATTTATCAAGTTTTGTGATGAACTCAAGATTACAAAGAGCTTCTCAATAGTAGCCTATCCGTAGGCCAATGGACAAGTCGAAGCCATCAACAAGATCATCAAGCAATCTTGAAGATAAAGTTAAAGGCCAAGAAGGAAGCATGGACAAACGAGCTACTAAAAGTACTCTGGGCTTATAGAACCATAGCCCGTAACACCACAAGAGAAACTCCATTCTCAATGGTATATGGATCTGAAGTAATGAACCCAGCAGAACTTGAAGTGGCATCACAATGAAGAATTACTTTTAGTTCAAAAGGCAACAACCAACTGCTCACCGCAAATCTAGATTTCATAGAAGAGACAAGGGAAAGAGCTCGCCTCAATGTCATGACCTACTAGTAACAAGTTGCGAGGTGCTACAATAAAAAGGTATGAGCTCGGACCTACAAAGTTAGTGACCTTGTTCTATGCTTAATTCTCCCTGAAGCTCGCAAGGCCAATGGGGGAACCTTTGGTCCAAATTAGGAGGGCTTGTACCTTATTCAAAAAGTCCTAGGCAATGGCACTTATCACTTGGTGAGTATGGATGGAATAGAATTTCCTCGAGCTTAGAATCCAAAAAATCTTCGCCTATACTATCAATAGAGATTCAAATTTTGTAAAATTGTTCAAAAAATTAGTGGAAGCACTTGAGTGTTTCCTTGAATCTTTATGTCTATATTTGTTTGTTTCTAAGTAAAATTTCAACAAAGTCTCGCATGGGAAGCAAGCAATGCATCAGATGAAGAATGTTAGCTAAAGTGTAACCCATTAGGCATTCATTTTTGCATAAATTTATCAAGTCATGCATACAGAGCAATCAATTATTGGATAGAGAGGAAACAAGTAAGAATATCATAGAAATTCATTCAAAACAAAGCCCGAGTTAATTTAACATAGCGAATTTATACAAAGTCCAAAATTCAATATAAAGTTTAAGAAATAAATTCAAAATCACAAAGAGTTATGGAATAAGAAGTTGGATCTTCAGGAGATGGGGATTCTTAGGGTAAAGGCTTAGCAGGAGGAGTAATAGGATCATCCACACTTGATTACTAGCGACCTCCATGACCTGTGAGCTGCTCTCTCTTTGGGTGGCACCCTCAGCAAGAGAAACTTAAACTATAGACTTTGCACCTTTTTTGGAAGATCTGGCCTTCACAACCCTCTTGAAGTGTTCGACAGCTTCAAGGGCTTCTACATTGAAAAAAGAGAAGTCTATCTCTGAGTGTCACTCCCATAGAGTATAAAAGAAAGAGGAGCTGCTTTCAGACTCTACCTTTTTCTATTGCTTTCACAACTAGCAAGGCAGTCTCTACTTTAACTTTGGTGACCTTCTCCTTCCTGAGAGTAGCTTCTTTCTTGGTTATTGCAAGCTCCTTCTCAACGATCTCAACTCACTTCATTGCCACCTTACCCTATTGAATAGCCAAATCTAGGTTGATTTTTATTTTAGTCAGCTCATTAACTATCCTACCAAGGTTCAATATGATGGCCTCATAATTTGCCACTTCACAAGATAGAGTGACCTCAGCGTCTCTAGCTTTCTCTTTCAACTCCAACACCTCAGCAGTCATAGTAGCTAGGTCTTCCTCTTGTTTTGCCTTCTCCTCCTCCCAATCTCATTGCATTTTCTTCACCTTTATTATTGTTAGCAAGTTCTAAAAAAACCAAACAATCAAGTTAAATTACGAAAAAAAGGAGAAGAACTAAGAAAACATGACTCTGCTGGCCGTGGCAAGCTCTATAGCTCAGCAACCCATCAGTTGATGAATCCTCCAATTCTAACACTACATCCCTATTACGAGGCCCCAAGATCACTCTGATATTCTACAAATGGAAATGGAGGTACTCTTCCTTCTTTGGACCAATGCCAGAAAATTGCTCCTTAGTCTCGACCTCAAACACCACCTGCTTTCGAGTGGCAATGACCTTCTTCCCTTTTCCCTTTTTCTACTTCTTGGCAGGAGGCTCAGAGGGAAATATAACCTTGACCATAGTGGCCTTCTTAGGATGCAAGGAGGAACTCAGCTCCTGCAAAGGTGCAATTGCCAGTGTTGAGGGTTGACTTACAGCAATGGGAGTTTCATCAACATCAAGGGGTGATAAGGTCAATACAAAAAGCTTAAATAGAGGCCTTCAGAGGATAAGCTTCATTGTATCCTCAAAATCTTCAAAGTTTGCTTGGATAATCTCCTTGACTTAATGGGCTTTGATCTCTTAATAAGCTCAGTAGTGAGAGCCGAAGCAAGCTTGTGTGAGCACAAAAGACCCTCATTGAATTGGAAGTCATTTTGGAGATCGTCCGAAGTAGCAAACTGATCCAAATCCCAAGCTCCTCAACCTCAAGAGTTGGTTTCTTGCCAACCCCATCTATAAAAAATGGAAAGTGTTAGAACCAGAGAAGCAAGTATAAAAACTCATCAAGCTCACACATCCACAGTTCGCTCACCAAGAGTAAGAACAAAACCAAAATTGTCAAGGTACTGCAGAGATAGACAGGAGACGTAAAATCAATGGATTTTGTTATTCCCTACGTTGGATTTGCCTTTGGCAAAATTTTCCTATGCTTAGTTTGTTAAGCTGAAAGATAGTAGATCCCCTCCTGTAGACCCGTACTCTTAATATTATAAAGGTAGAAGAGAACCCTGGCAGACAGTGGGGGTAGATTATTCCTCAGATACACAAGTGCCAAGGAAGTGAGCTAGGAATAAGAGTTTGAGGTGAGTTAGAAGGGACAATGTTTTAGCTTATTCAATAAATTGATGATGTATGGGTGCACTAGAAACCTAAACCTAGCATTGAAATGCTGAGGGCTAATCACAACAAACCCTCGGGGTGGATAGGTTGTGTGATCACTAGGAGAGGGTGACATGACATGACATCCTTTAGGGAGCTGAAATGTTTGAACCATACCCCAGAGCTTATTGAAGCTGATGGTTGAGATGTGGTGGCTAAACGTCGAGCGATCCCTTTGGCCCTTAATAGGGCTCGAACGAACACTAAACTCCGTAATGACCTTGCCACTCCTTGAGGTCACTTCTCCTACAGATTGCATTAGCTCCACGCTCTGGGCTGGAGAGTCAGGTTCATTATCACCACTCTCTATTTGGTGATGTTGGCATTTATGAGCTACCATCTACATAAGAAAAAGGAATGATCATGCCATAAAAAGTAGACCATGTCTGAAAGTTAAGACTAATAGCTTCCTATGCGGCAAGTTATAGACACCTTGGGTTAACACACCTAAGACCCAGACTCCAAAAGACATTGGGGACTCTACCATCAGACTGTATAAACCTAAAAAATTGATGAAAAACTTGAAATGATAATTGAAAATCCTAGAGTCTACTGACAAATCAAATAGGAGAAGTAGACCAGACAAAAGAAAATGCACAATTAAACAACTTTATCTAGCATTCAAATTTTTCAATCACAAGCAAGCAAGTCTCGCACAAACCATGAGACAACAACATCTGGAAACCACAAATCGAAGAAAGAAAACTCACCATTTTAGATGAAGGAGAAGGTCTGAGATGAACGTAAATTTGATTTTCAGAGGCTAAAACCCAAACCACAAGCTTAGTGAGCAGGGACAACACTAACAACGACAGATGATGGTGAATGGATGTAAGCTTGATAGAGAGGATGACGAAGAAGATTCCGGGAGCTCCAAATTTCAAATGATAAATGACAAGGGAAAAGAATTCTCCTTAAGTTATATTGTGCGAAGTTTCACCATTAGATTTAGGGACCCATCAAATACCTACAATCCAACGGTTCACCGAACACTAGCTGTGAGTTGTCACCAGCCTGGCAAAGGCATTTACCAAGGCAAAAATGATTACATGGGATAGTGGTAGAAATCCAAGGGTCACGGACAGTGAGTGAAAATATGTCAAGCAATCCCCGAGATCACAGATCTCAAGCAATGGACTACAGCTCCCGATCCACTCCACTTCCAAGTTATGCCAACTGAGGCCCATCTGTGCGACCTATCTGGGCACCAAAATCTTGTGTGGACTAAGGCGCATCCATGTGACCTACCGAGACACTGCATCCAAGTTATGCTAGCTGAGGTGCATCCATGCAAGTTACCTAGGCACCAAAATCTTATATGGACTAAGAGGCATCCATGCGACCTATCGGGACTTTGCATCTGCTAATTGAGGTGCATCTGTGCGACCTACTTGGGCACCAAAATCTTGTGCAGACTAAGGTGCGTCTGTGCGACCTATCAGGACTCCACATCCAAGTTGTGCCAACTAAGGTGCATCTGTGCAAGCTACCTGGGCACCAAAATCTTATGTGGACTAATGCGCATCCGTGTGACCTATCGAGACTCTGCCTCTAAGTTGTGCCAGTTGAGGTGCATCTGTATGATCTACCTAGGCACCAAAATCTTGTGCAAACTAAGGCACAACTGTGTAACCTATCGAAACATCACATCCAAGTTGTGTTAGCTGAGGTATATCCATACGACTTATCTGGGCATTAAAATCTTGTGCAAACTGAGGTGCATTTATACGACCTACTCAGGCACTCCAGTGCTTGACTTTGTTACCAGCTCATTACCAACGAAGGCACTCTGGTGCTCGAGTTCATTGTCAACCACGATAGATAATATGACTTATTGGTCATTCAATATGACACATATATTTTTTAGTTATGATTTATTAACTGAAGCCCATATGTATTAATTTAATTTATGCTATCTGAGGTTGATTAACCTATCAAGCACTCATTTTGTCTAACACTTATCTAGTTATAGTTTGCAGGAACTTATTCATATTGCTAGTTGCAACCTAATAAAAGACTAATATAATATGCTTGAAAAAACAAAAATGTTACCCAAAGTTTCATTACAAAACCTCTTTTAATAAGGTGAATTTACATGAAGATTCAAGGGTACAAATTAAAGCAAGCCTATGGTTGACTAAGGAAGAGCTGAATTCCAACAAACCACGGGATCAACAAGCAAGCCAAACTGCTCTAACTCTTCCTCGCCCTCCTCCTAAGCTTACAGCTGCTTCCCCAACTTAAGTGCCCCCAAGGTACTTGGAGTGGAAGGATCAGCATTTGAGGCTAGCAAGGTGGTTACTCAAATCTCTTCTAGCCATCCTTGGTAAGGAGAACAACCTTTAGCTTCGTCACCCTAAGGTACTTGGAAACCTGGAAATGCCCTATGCCACCTTGTAAGGAAGTCAAAGGACAGAGGTGAAAAAGCTACATTATTCAGTGTGACAAAGCTTTCTATAACAAAACTTCCTAGGATCCTTAAAGAGGAACTGTTGCAGTAGGCCATACACACCTTGTGGAACTCCACCAAAGATCCAGGCCATCAGAAAGGCACCCATCAGGTCATTTTAGGGAGAAGGAAGAAAGGTTTCTCACACCTTACATAGACTAGTCTGGCTTCACCGAAGAATCCAGAAGGTATCCAACTATTCTTGATTGAACGGTCCAAAAGAAAACATACTGATAGCTATGAAACATGCACAGTAGGAGCTATGGCCTAGTGCAAATGAAGCAAAAGATTGAAGCTTGAAATGATAATATGGTAGACTATAAGCAAAGACTTGACAACACTGCAGACTACAAATAAGGACTTTACTAACAAACTACAACTCCCAATCCGTAAAGCAAATTGAGAGTTAGGGGGCTAATGTCGTAGGTGTTTTTGGGCAATGTAAAATGGGCTAGCAAAGGCCTAACAGAAGATGACTCTAACTAGAAAAGGCCCAGATTGTCCAAGAACTGAGGTCACTTAGTGGAGGCATTAACTCACCAGTTGTGAGCTTAGGACGCAGGACTAGGATAAGGCAGTAATCTCAGCTCATTAAGGATGGGTCCCGGCTTGCTAGTCAAAACGTCCTACCCCAACCATCCTTCAGATGACTCATCTTAGTTAAACCAAGGAACGAGAACAACTTGCACAACCAGCAGATCACCCAGTGCGAACCCAGATCACCAACTAAATGACCCGATCATGGGCCTAGAAATCTAAAGTGCAGTCAACAACTGGAGACATACATTCTCAACCGACAAGTTACCCCCAAAATCGACACATCAGCCCCCAACAGTTCGACGATGAATTGCCAAGCATTTATTGCCCGTAGTAGTGGAATAGGCATATTTACAATTTATTAAATTATACTTGTAACTCTCACTACCTCTATAAATAGGAAGAGAAATTATTGTAATAGCAAGATAGTGAGAAATATAAGTAGAAATTCTATCAAAATAGTGATAGAACTCCTGTATTATTACTCTGTTAAACACTACAGAGAAATTACTGCATAAAGGCAAATATAACCACCGTGGACATAAGGGTCACACTGACTTTTGTCGAACCAGCTTCCGGTGTCCATTGCTCCTCCTTTCATTCAATCTATTTTCTGTTTACATATGCATTCTTGCATTCTCCACTTGCAATTTGGGTTTTTATTGGACTTTTCCTATTAACCAGATTTCACCGTCAATAATATTTAAATGAACTGACTCTTTTTTCTTAAGTAACTCATTTTAAATGCTTTAATATTTGATTATGCCTATAATACATATTCCCATTCCCTTCCTAAATCCCTATCCCTTTTTTTTATGCTATACTCCCACGTGAGATTATACAATCAAGTATATTCTTATCTTACATCCTAAAAATTATAGTTGTTATGTAATCAATGATATTTAATTCAATTACAACTAATATTTAGATTGTATGCAAATAATCCTTACTTGTTATCTAAATAAATTGTGATTTTATTTAAATTATAATTGTTATCGGACAAATTGAGATTTATTTAAATTGTATGCAAATAATATTCAATTACTATTTACATAGAGACTAATATTATTCAAAGCACATACTTGAAGATAAGCTATCAAAAATTAGGAGTTGTCGCTGACTGAGACTCTTTATGAATCTATCACCTGTAAAATATTAAATAGGATTAATACACATTCATATAATATCATACATGCACATACACATTTTTAACATATAGCACATATTTCCTTATTCAAAATGCAAATGAAAGTTAATTAGATATTCATATAGAGATAACCATAACTTAAGCAAGCTTCTAGTCTAACTAATTATTAGCTGAACCATTATGGTACTTATTTTTGTAAGCAGCCGTTAGTTCTAATTACACAAACTTTACAACTTGGAAATATTCATATTCTTATAACTTGTTCAATATAAGCTTGATCCTATTCATAGTCCATTCATAAATCATTTATTCCTGTATACATCAATTCTATATTCTTACTTACTCATACATTACTTAAAAATTTCACATACATATAACATATATCATGTAAATTTTGAACATGGAGGCATGAGGATTTTTGAGTTACTAATTATAGTAACCTTGATTTAACCAGTCGGTTAATCAAAAGCGTACACCATATAGTGGAGTTATGTAATTCACTCAACTGTTTTGCAAAGTGTCTAGTCATGAATATAAAATCCCTACATTGGTATATTTAAAGGGGAGCATGAGGTCCATAACATAGCATACATGTCATACCGGTATGGCTTAGTTCCTATACCATTCATAATGGCACGGGCTTCTTGGCTCTCCATATCCATAATTAGAATCATAAAAATCCTTTCTTAAGTGCATTTGGGTATTCTTAACTTAATAAGTTAGTCCACAATCACAAATTATAGTTTTCTGTTTATCTTAGTCTTGTATCTATATTTTCTAAAGAAAATTACTAAAATACCACTTGTTAGAAATACTTAGTCTATCAGTATAAAAT
>JANHAO010008982.1:0-18775 GCA_026873985.1 Saraca asoca | reverse complement strand
TATATTATCTTATTATTTTACACAAATTTTATTTCTTTCTTATTTTATTTTTTAAATTTTTTGGAAATTTTTTCTTTTTTATTTTTTTTTTATTTTTTATTTTTCTTATTTTTTTTAAATAAAAAATGAAATAAAAAAGAGATAGGGATATTTTGATATTTTGTTAAACTTGAGGGAGGAAAATGACAATAATTTATTTTCTAGGGGGTAAAATAGAAATAACTCTTTTAGATTTAGCATGTCAAACACAAAACTTATCTACCTTGAAGACACTTTATTCCACTGCCGTTCACTTTTCCTTTTCACTTTCTTCGCATTCTACTGATGTAAAATTCTATATTTTTTTTAATCATTTCACACGTAAATTTAATTTTTAATCTTCGTTGCAAAACATAAAGCTTTTTTTTTTAAATTGTAGGTCTTTAAAATTAATTTTTTTCAAAAGTAATTTTGATAAATATTATCAAATATAAGAGTTTTTCTTTATTTTAGATAAAATTTATTAAATAATAATTTTCAGTATTTTTTACTAGCACATGTAAGAAAAAATTTTGATGCCAAAAAAATATTAAAACAAATTTAAAATCACAAATTCATATAATTACGCACATTTTTAAATTAATTTAATATATTTAATTAGTTGTTTAAAATTTCAATATTAATATAAAATCCCATTTAAAATTAAAAAGATAATATATCTTTCATTATCTTTTTTATATATATATATATATATATATTCATGTGAGAGCAGTATCTCTACTCATTATTAAAAGTAACAATTGTGAGAGAAGCCATCGATGGTAGAAAAAAATCCAAACTCTGTTTATCTCCATGGGGTATCAAACTCTTTCTTTATCCCCATGGGGTATAGATTTAGAATTTTAGACGAAGATTTCGTCCACAATTATTTGATTCCTAAAGTTATCAAAAGAGTTTTATTGATTGATTTGATATATGAAGTTGAGTTAAAAAACTATAATCCTAAAAGTCTTGCAGGTATTTTCTATATACTTTTTTTTCTTTTTATATGCATGCACCTATTTATTCTACTTCTTTTTTTATCTAAATTTTAGTGAAAATTTCAAAGTTTAATTTCATTTTTTATCCCCTTAATATACAACTTATTTGCATTTGATTTCTTAAAACTAGTTACAGAAAAGCTGATATGAAAAAAAAAAGGAAATCAAATACAAACAAAGTGAATATTAAATCGATTAAAAAATATAATCAAATAAAAAAAAGATCAAAATTGAAGTGGAAAGAAAGGTATGATAACTCAAGAGAAAAAAAAAAGGAAAGAGGGATTTTTTTTTTTTTTTGTAATACATAAAAATGATACCAAGATGGATATTAGCACTTGTGGTTAATCAACTGTGGACCTCCTATAGACAAGATACCAAGATGGAGGGAGGTTTTTTTTTTTTGTAATATAATGAATACAAAATGAAAAAAAAAACATAAAGAGATGCAAAATTCAGCACATTGATAAAGGTTTATTTTTAAAATTTTAATAAAAAAATTTGAAAACTACAAAAATTTGTTATCATAATTGAAAAAAATACTTATTGTTGCTGAATGTTTCAACATTCCTACTATGAGATTAAAGTGATTTTTTATTTATGAAAAAGCATATAACATATGATATACATTTTACTATTATTACAGAAAAATATATTCCACCAGGAGAGAATATTTGGTATATCTTCACCTAAAGAGATAAAAAATATAAAAATGAAGACAGACAAAATAGAATAGCAAGAGATGGATATTGGAGGACCTCAGGATGTGATCATGTGATGTCTAATGGGATTAAGATTGGGTCTAAGAGATCACTTATATTCTATAGAGGAAAACATCCTAAAGGAAAGAATACAAATTGGATTATGTATGAATACACAGTATATAGACCAAGTAAGTAGCCAAGGCAAAGAGCAAGTCAAGATGATATAAAAGTATGAACTTAAAATGTGTTTCTAACAATTTGGTAATTATATTTATATTACCATAAAACTTAACATTTTTATGATTTTTTACAAATTGATAAGTGGGTTTTGTGCACAATACATGAGCATTGCAGGCATATTGGAACTACTAATGACCTAGATGATGAAAGCAATGGTGACAAAGAGAATTTTACCATAGCTCAACCATTGGACCAAAATACTGTGAACTCAAGCAGTTACAATTCTCCTGTGGAATATAGTAACAAACAAAGTAGCAGTATACAAAATAACTATATGATATCATATTAGCCACCGGTACAAAATGTTATGGATAGAAATAGTTACAATGCTCATGTGGAACAAAGCAATGGTGTACAAGGAATTCATATGATAGCATCTTAGCCAACAGAACAAAATGTCTTCAATCCAAATGTGGAAGAAGAAATTTGTATAGAAGATTATTATGACATTTTGTTTGGGCTACTATAACAAACTACCACAAATTCAAATGTAGACAAGAGCATTCCTATACAAGATCATTATACAACATCATCTTAGCCACTAAACCAAAATGTTACCAATCCAAATACTTTTAACAATCCTGACTTAATTGGAGGATATAGTGATTTTCCTAATGACCAAGTTCACCCATATGAGCAGTTTTGTCTGGGTTATCCACAGGATCCTTTACTAATCCATTGCCAGAAGATATTTTCTTCTCCTTATGATCATTTTTTCAATGTAGAAAATAATTTGCCTTAGAGTTATTAATTGGTTCCAGATTTTGATGTTTTAATGTTGAGTCAAGATCAAGGTGCAGTTAGGTTGTTGATGCTTAGTTAGACTTTGAATTATTGTTGTGATATACTTATTATACTAAAAATTTTGATTTTAATGCATTTTGATGTACTTATTATATTTACTTGAGTTGAATTTGGAACTTCTAGGTTGTGATTTTTGCATTCCATTAATACTTTGCCTTGGTAAGAAATAAAGCTTGTGTATGAATTACTTCAAAATATGAATGAGAAACTTAGAAAGTATATATGTAGCCAAACACATCCCTAACCAAGAGTTCAATGAAAGAAAATTTTACCTTTTTAAAGCTCATTTTTTGCTTGTTATTGTGTTTCTTCTTTTACTAGCTTTGCAATAATAGCATCAGCATCATTTCGATAAGATACAACAACTTCTTCCAAAATAAGAGACAAATTTTTGCAATGTAAACACCAAGGGGCATAAAACTCTAACAAAATTGCATGGTGCAACATCTAAAAATTACATTGCTATCAGAAAACTTACACCTTCATTCCTATATTGCTTAGCAGCTTCATGGTATTTTGATTAGAAAGAATCAACATTTTTAGTAGTGAAGTTGAGAAACATCATTGCCTACAAGTTTTAAAGACCTTAAATTAGATTACCAAATTATCAAAAGTTCATAAAAAGGGACGAAACACAACAAAAATCAAATAAAACCAAGAAATTTCTTGGAATAGAGAATTTATTGAAAGAAATATGTTTATGAAAGATAAAACTCCGTAACTGAATAATCCAATATTGCAACAATGCATAGAAACTAACCCTCTAAATAGATTTAAACCTCAATCCCATGTTACCTTTGCCTAGGGATTGTTAAAGAACTAGATGACATACAGATGATTACTTGGATCATGGTTAAAGATTATCACAATAGGGATACTGGATCCTTCCACAAACTTCTATAGAGCTTCCATATGGAAATCCTGAACACACAAGACATCCACAAGACAATTATACACAACCAATTGAAGTGGAAAAACTAAATTACATATAATAAAAATGCAAAATATTTTTGTCGAAATGTAGTAAAACCTAACATTACCTGGAAATTGACAAAAATGATATCAAATGGCTTGAACAACCTAATTACAAGCCCAGAAACTCATGAGTCACCCAATGAAAGGTATTTGGCATTCAAGGTGTGACCAAAGTCTTAGTTAGAATGCAATTTCTCTGCCACAGCAGTATAGTTCTTAAACTCCTTTCTAGAAAATTTTAGGAACACCCAACCTGCAAACATAGGTAAACAAGCTTATTGTCCAATTCAACTTAATAATGAAGCAAAACAAAGAATATTTGAAGTGGTTGATTGCTTGCAATAACAACTATATTTTCATCAACAAAAGCACTATCTTCATCAATAGACTTAATTTCAGTGGACTCAGGAATCACTTTGTTTCTTTAAATATTCAACAGTACCATCTGCTTCATGAGAACCTTTGTATTCTTGAACATTCTTTCCCCCATTTCTAAGAATCTTAATTGTTGTGAATCCCCTAATTTCAAATTCAGATGCAAGCTCTTTGTTCTTCTCTTCATTGGCATCAACTTTATAGCCAAATCAATGGGAGGATCAAGACTACTCAAAATAGAAGCAGCTTTCTTATACTGCACAAATAAAACGAGAACAATATTACCTCTTGAGCAAGCTTCTTACAGTGGCTACACCTAAAAAGAGAAAAAGAAAAGAATATGTATAAATGTTAATTGAAACCAAATTGTAATACTAATTGGATCTGAATGCTTTTCTCAATGTAGCGTAAAAATACAACTTAAAGTATTCATGGATGGAATTACAGGCATTAACATCTTTTGAAACTGAAAACAATAGGTGGAATTCAAAAGCATTTGACAAGGAAAGGAAAGCATGGTAGATTAGGCAATGAGAATTATTCTTTTGCAGCAATAACTCTAGTTACGACAACATGCTTTATAAATCTAAAACATGCCAAATTCAACAGTTGTTAAATTTATTAGCAAACAGTTTGACTTGTAAATGGAAAACATAAATCAAATAAAGGATAGCACTTATCCCAAAGATGTTCTACCCAAGTCAACCTAAAATAAGAATTTAAGCTTAACATTATCAAATTCCAACATGCAACAGCAAAAGACAGATCTACAATAAACTAAACACAATGAAAGCAGATCAAAACTATTATAGATCAACCTAAAAACCAAATCAAATCCAAAATTATATAAAAAAAAAACCACAAAAATTGAAGCATACCAAGGAGCATAGAACTCAATGACGATGAAATTATGCTTGCTGATGGTGTCTAAGAAGTTGGAGTGATCCAAAGTAAGCATGAACTCCTTGCCCTTGGATTCCTCCATAGAGATTGATGCGATGAGAGACACAGGAAAGACAAAAAGGAAGCAAAATAAGACCTTATTGGCCATTTTCGTTAGCTTTGTGTCTCACATGGCAGTTTATTATTGAATATTTCTTATCATAGTTTTTTCTCAATTTTATGGGCTTTATAATTTTTTTCTTGCTTCTCTTTGAAATCTAAAAAATGGATTTTTTTTAAGGTAAATCAGTTTCTTTTTTCTTTTTTGGCATGGAAAACCATTTCCTCATTTTCTGTGAGATTTGGTTTGAATAGTGTGTTAATGTTAATTATGATATTAACGGTAATTAATCTTTTATGAGTTGTTTATATGTCACTTAGACCTATGGTATGCTTATGCATTTTTGTGGATCGATCACTGAGAATAGAGAGCTATTCTATTTGATTTAAACGTGACAAATCCGTATGAACTTCCTCCATCTCCTTTTATTTTTGATTTAAAACAAATGTAATCGTCAAAGAATAAAGAAATGTAATAAATAATTTCAAATTAAAAAGAGTTATATTTTGTTAATTCATTTTTTATTAAAAGTCAATTGATATGTAATTGAACATTATCGAAATAATAAAAATAATATTTGAAAAAATAAATAAATATATTTTTTATGTTTTAAAACGATGTATAAATAGAAGAAAAAGTATTTTATTATATATTTTTATGAAAAAAGTAAATTGTTTTATATTAATTAATAAGCAAATAGATGTTAGACCAAATTAAAAAAAAAAGGATCAATTGAAAGGTGACAATAAGGATAACCATTGCGAATTTGTGTTGCCACCGAATACAGCTGGTATAAAAAATTTAAGGGAGATCTAACCATAAATGATGTCTAAAAAATAATTAGAGAAAATTCTAGACAAAAAAAAAAAAAAAGAAATCGAACTCCCCGTGAAATTACCTGTTCAAAAATTGGCATGATGAGTAGAAAGTGAAGTAAAGAACTTTGAGTTACACATATGAAGTTCAAATTACAAAGTGGTTGCTCTGAGTCACACAAGTAATATCCTGAGTTCAAATCTAATATACTAAAAAAGAAAGTCTCTAAAATAATATCGAATACAAGTGCATCACAAAAGTGCAATATCATCAAATCACTACATCGTTAAGAGTGATATAAATTAAGTTCATAAAATTTTTTATTTGAGTAGAATATGAACTACTTAATAATAGTACGAAATTTTATTTGAGTGGATCATAATTTTATAAAAAAAATGATTTATTTATATTGTTAATGAATTATCTTAATCTGCACTGATAGATTAAGTTCTTCAAAATTTTTCAAAGTATGCAATACACAAATAAAATCATCAGAAAAATTTTCTTTTTCCATGATTTAGTAGTGAATTATGAGTTGCATATTAAAAGCTTAACAATTAATATAAATGGATCATAATATTGGAGTTATTCAAAATTATACATGAATTGTCATAATTTTAGTAGATGATCCATAATCTATTTTAGTGAAACAAATCATCAAAATGCTTTGAGAATTCTTTTGATTAGGACATAAATAAATCATTTATGGGACAACCTTCTAATCATGTTATAACATTGAAATTTTGGTACTATCCATTTATTTGACAAATAAGATATTTTAACATTATAGTGAAATGGATACTAAAATAAGGGAGATAGTTTCCTAAATTGTTAAAATATAATAAACAGTAATATTAAAATTCTCAATATTATGATAAAATTTAATATATTTCTCATGCGTTAATACACACATAATTATTAATTTTATTTTTTTATAACTAAAACAAGTGATATGCAATATACATAAGTTTCACATTTAAACCCAAAAAACAAAAAAAAAAACAAAAGGAAAAAATTTGTTAGATGGATGTTGTTTGAGGTAACTGTAGTGAAAATTATACTTTCTCCTAGAACTCTTCCACCTAAAAAGGGAATTTGCTTATATGTCAATCTTTGGTGAGTTTGGTTTCCCACCTAAAACAAAAGTTTGGCCCCATCCAAAAAAAAAAAAGCATGCCAATTTGATTTGACGACTCTTCATTTTTACATATACTATTATTTTCAGTTGTGCCTCACAGTATGCAATAAAAAGAAAAAAAGAATTTTAGATGTTGAAAATAAAATTTTATCTATATATAAGGGAGAAGACTAAAATAATTTACATGCTTATGCATTGCATGGGTGGAATGGAAGACTAGTTATATATAAATATAATTATTAAATAGATAGGTCTAGTAGTCCTACTTGCAAACCTAAAAAAGATATGACTAATCTATTTATTTAGATAAATAAGCCTATTTATTAGCATTAACAAGATTTATTTAGATAAATAAGACTATATTAGACAAAAAATAAATTAGATCGTGGCCTCCTAATAAGTCGCTTAGCCTATTTTCACCCCTACTAATAGAACTTATTGGAAACATCTTTTGAAACTGAAAACAATAGGTGGAATTCAGAAGCATTCAGTGAGGCAAGGAAAACATGGTGGATTAAGTAATGAGAATTATTCTTTCGCAGTAATAACTCCAATTATGACAACATGCTCTATAAATCTAAAACACACGATAACTTGGGCATTTTAACGAATAATATTTGACATTTGTCAAATTTATTAGCAAATAATTTGACCAGTAAATGAAAAATATAAATCTAACAAAGGACCACATTTATCTCAAAGATGTCCTACCAAATCAAGCTAAAATAAGAATTTAAGCATAACATTATCAAATTCCAACATGCAACAGCTAAAGACAAATCTACAACAAACTAAACACAATGGAGGTAGGTCAAAGCTATTAAAGATCAACCTAGAAACCCAATCAAATCCAAAATTATAAAAAATCTGAAAAAATTAAAGCACACTAAAGAGGATAGAACTCAATGACAATGATATTGTGCTTCCTGATGATATCAAAGAAGTTGGAATGATCCAAAGTGAGCATGAATTCCTTGCCCTCGGATTCCTTCGCAAAGATTGATGCGATGAGAGGCGATGCGAAGATAAAAAGGAAACAAAATGAGACCTTATTTTCCATTTTCGTTAACTCCTTGGATGGCTTCTTTTAAATGATTCTAAGAGGTTTTGCGAGGAACTGGGAGTTGAGAAACAACAAGACAAACATGGCAATGACAAGTCAGCTTTTGAGATATTTTGGAACTTTACTACTTGCTCATGTACACAATAGCGATACATTCAGCCCACATGGGCTTTATCTCCTATATGGCAATTTATTATTAAATATATCTTGTCATAGTTTTTTTTTTCTCAATTTTAGGGGCTTTTATAATTTTTTTTCTTTTTTCTTCTCTTTCAAATCTAATTTTTAAGGAAAATTAGTTTTTTTTTTCTTTCTAGCATGGAAAACCATATCAATATATTTTATGAGATTCGATTTGTATAACAACTTAATGTTAATTATGGTATTAATGCATAATTAGTCTTTTATGAATTATTTATACTTAGTGGAGGTCTATGGTAAGCATTGTATCTTTGTGGGTTGACCAATGAGAGTAAAAGCTATTTTTTGATGCACATATTCGTTTTGATTGTAAACGATGAATGACTATGATCAAGGAAGAAAATAGATAATGACATGATGTGTCTATTTGACTTAAACTGATAAATCTGTAATGCTTTAAACTTTCTCAATCCTTTTTTATAATGTAAAAAAAATTTGAAAGTGTAATAAATAATTTCAACTAACAAAAATAAAGAGTTATATTTTATTAATTTATTCTTTATTAAAAGTGAATTGATATATGATTGAGCATTTATTAAAATAATAAAAACATTTGAAAAAATACATAAATAATTTTTTTAATACATAGAAAACAGAAATTGTTACAAGGAAATGAGATACCTCCTATCTAAAGCTAAACAAATATTACCTTTGGTAAACTTGAAAATATCTAAGCCTGCAAAAGGAGAATTATCAGGACTACTAAACAAATGTCAGCATAGTCCTGCAAAAGATACTTGATATCATGCCAATTCACTTGGATATGCATGTGATTGTCCTGTTGTTGATGCATTCTTTAATTGATATATCCTTGATGCAATCAAAATGAAGTTGGAAAATGATGGAGGTGAATGAGACACCAAGAACTATCTTAAAGCAATAGAGAGGATTATAGTAGAAATAGTTAATTTGGAATTATGGTACACTCCTCCCAATTAGTATGTTTCTCTTGCAATTATAAGACATCTACATTGTATGCTTCTGCTATCATGATGTCTGATTTTAGCCATCTAAAATATAACTTCATATGTTGAATGGAAGTTGGAAATAGTAATGCTATCAACTGAATGGAATAAAGGATGTTGTAGTTCAAAATTATTCCTTTGTTGACAGAGACTATATCTCTTCTCCAAGCTCTGATTAGGTACAAAGTAAGCAGTGGATTCAGTGTGAGAAATATCTTCAAAATATGGCTAATATTATATTATTCAATTAAGGGATTTGCAGTTAGCTTAAAGATAAGTCCATTATCTTTTAATAACTAAAAAATTCAAATATCTTGATGATGAGCTGAGAATTATTATATAATACAAGGTTTGGATCCCCAGTGCTGTTTAGATTCAATACAGAAAGAATCACCATCATTTTGGAGAGAGAATGAAGCATTGGAAGCTCTCAAATAACTCTAGGCATAATGTACGAGGTAGTTTTGCTTTTCAATATCCGACGTCAATGACTGAAGGTAATTCATTTTATCCCACTTCCATTACAGTTTATGATTATTAGCACTTAAGTTTTGCTAACATGTGATATTAGAGCAGATCTTGTACCTCTGCCTTGATGCAACAATTTTTTTTTTTTAAAAAAAAATTCTTCAAAAATACCCATTAATGTTCAAAAATTTTGAATCTTGATTTTGGGTTGTGTTTTTGCTGTGATCTCGTGGTTTTGTCTTAATTCAATTGGATTTTAGTTCATTAGATACATAGAGAATGGAATGAGGGTAATTTGTACGCAAGCATATTTTGAAGTTTCTGAATAAATCATGAGATTAGGATTGGGAAGAGATCCAATCGTGGCAATTAGCATATGATTGCCTTGAGCTATTGAATTTGATTTCTTTTTGTTAAAACATTGATTTTGTTGTGTAATTATTTAAGGAGGTATTGATTAGCTTCAAATCCAGCTATTTAAAGAGCATATTATATTTTCTCATGTGGAAAAATTTTTATTTTGTGTTTTTTGCAAAAATTTTCATAAATTTTATTTTTATGAATAATTTCATAGTTTGGTATTTTTATGAAAAAATTCATAATTTTTTTTTGCTATAATACTCATAAATTTTTGTTTTGTTATGAATATTGTAATTTCGTAGGGAAATTAATTTAAAAAAATTATTTGCTTTAATTATTTATTTTGTATGTATAATTTTGGATATGTTATGCATAATTTGGTTAAATTCATTTTAGTATATAATTTGTAAGTTTGTTCAAATTTGTTAAATTGCCTTTATTTTTGCAATTTTATGCATGAACAATTTATGCTAAGTTATTTAAATGTCTAATGATTCGTATAATTTTAATTACTTAGAGTTTAGTTACAACACCTTTAATTATAAAAAAATTATATATTGATTTGTCTAAAATCACATATATTTAAGGATATTTATTATGATTAATTATGCTTAATATAATAAATTTTATCCCATATGAATTTTTATTATATTAGTATAATTAATTAGGATAAAATATCGAATTATATTTCTTAATTTATCCACAGAAATTAAGAAAAGAAACATAATTTAATAATTTTGTCATATAGCTAAATAAATCTAATTGAATTAGGATTTTTGCCCATAGGTAAGTTTTATGTCACTAGATTTATTATTATTTTTTGCATGATTTACATTAATAAATTATGATTTATCTTTCTAGTCTCAAAAATTTAGTTTGTAAACATGTATGTTATCTTATGCAGCTAAGCAGCCTACAAATTTTTTCAATATGAAATGTGACATTCTGAATTTAAGGATGAAAACTATAAAGTTTGGAAGGAACGGGTTCTCTTTCATGTAGGATGGATGGACATTGATTATGCTATAAGAAAAGATGAATCCATTATTATTACAACTAGCACTCAAGTTAATAAGGCTCTTTATAAATAGTGAGAGTGATCTAATCACCTTAGTATCATGTTCATAAAGACCAATATCTTTGTTGGTATTCATGGTTCTATCAAATAGCATAACATTATAAGCGATCTGTTAAAGACAATCGATAAACAATTTACTGCTTCAAGCAAAGTGCTTGCCAGTACCCTAATCATAAAGTTTACAGCCTTAAGGCTCAATACAATAAAGGGGTATGCATGAGCATATTATGTAGATGAGGGACATTATGGCTTAACTTAAGGCACTTGAGATTGAAATGTCTGAATCTTTCCTAGTGCACTATATTTTGAACACTCTACCACAGTAGTATGGGCTTTTTAAGATCTCTTATAACACATATATAGACAAATGATCAATTAATAAACTTATGACTATTGTGGGTAAAAATTAGTCTCACAAAGCAGGACCAGAGGCTTAGCAGAAAGTAGAAGATGCCCAGCTCATTGAGGACGGGAGCACGAGATCCTAGCTCACACACTCGGCAAATTGCTCAACTAAACCTCAGCTTGCATAAGAATCAAGCTCGCTTTACCTCAAGCTTGTCTTCATCGAACAAAGGATAGCAACGAGTTTAAGGACATAACCTCACGAAGGAGAGGCATTACCTAGGCAAGAAGCTTAACGAGATGCCTAACGAAATGGAACTCCAGATAGGCTCATGTTAGGCCCCATATTAAATAGATAGGAGGGGCCCACCCCATAGAAAGTAACTTATAGAAGCTAGATTGTAGGAGATTATACTATCTTGTACATTTAAGACTTGATGTAACATAATTATAACTTGTAATCATTACATATAACCTCCCTTTTTCTATAAAAGGAGGAGGAGAACCCTTGTAGGAGGGGCTGAAATAGGATTAGCTGAGACTCTTTGTAAAATCTTCCAAAGATCAATACAAAGCCACCATGGACGTAAGGTCTGGTGCCACTCAAATTAACCACGTTAAAAATGTTACATTCCATTATTTCTCTTCCTCTCCTTCTTCTTCATCTTCTTCCCTTCTTCACATTTCATAGACCAGAAAGTAGCTTGGGGTTTAAGAACCATATTTGTTAGCTGGAATTCGACACAATCAGATTTTATCGTCAACATTTTGGCATTGAAGGAAGGCCCATCTATTTTTTGAATCACTTTTCCAACTTGATATAATGGTGAGAGGGAAAACTACTAGGAGTTCTAACACTCCAGTTATTCAGCCGGTAGACGTTTCCATTACCGAAGCTTATCCTCAACCTACCACTATCCTCAAAACTGGGGGAGCTCTAATACTTCATCGACTACTGCCAGTACTTGAGAACATGGTAAGAGAGTTAGCTAAAACTGTTAAGGTGCTAGCATAGGTGCAAGCCTGAGATGCACAAAGGTGAGAAGAAATTATAGCATAGCTTTAGCAACTGTGTGAGGAAGCTCAAAAAGAAGCTTGCGATGACCACAACGATTAGCAATTTTGGGGCTCACAATAAGCTGAGAGCTCTAGCCCCCAGTCTGAAGCTTAGGATCCAATAACAAGGCAAATCCTCTAAAGGCTTAAGTAGCTAGAGGACCTCCTCCAATCCCAAGACAATCAACCTTGTTGTGGGGAGAGCTCACCATTCTCTATAGAGATTGAAATGCAGCCCCTTCCACAGTAGCTTAAAGTGCTCATAATCTCGTTGTATGACAGGAACAATAATCCATGTGACCATCTGGACACGTTTAATGTTCAGATAGATCTTCAAACTATCGACCCTCTAGTCAAATCCCATGTCTTCCTAACCACATTGAAGGTATACTTCGGGCATGGTTTAGAAGCCTCCTAGCTCGCAGTGTCAATAGTTAGGAAGAGTGTCAAAGAAAATTTATTGATCAATATCAAGCACTGAAGAGGCAGCTCACGCCTCCTTGTCATCTTGCAATGATCTTTTAGAGCAAGGACAAGTTATTGAGAGACTATGTATCCGGGTTCAGGTATAAAGCCACTCCGTAGAAAATCCCTCAAAGGAGAGCATCCTAACAATAATCTCGGTGGGACTTTGCAAAAACGGGAAGCTATACAAAAGCCTTTACAAGTTCCCAGCTCGAGACCTCATTGAATTCTACGAGCGAGCTGCCAAGCAAATTAGATGGGAGGAAACCTTTGGCATGGAGGAGACAAAGTATAAAGGCGAAGTGGCAAGCACTCCTTAAGGCAAAAAGACGAGCAAGGAGAACCAAAACAATAGTCCAGGTAGTCGACTTGCGAAGAAGGGTAAGACCCAGTGACCCCAATCTCATGGTCGCTACGAAAGCTATAGTATTCTATCTGATTCATAAGATAGGATCTTCATAGCAGGAAGAGGGAAAGAAGATTTTGGAAAACCTGGGCTAATGAGAGCTCCCAGCAAATTCAGAGACTCTAGTAGATTCTGTGCTTACCACAACAAGGTTGACACACCACCTCAGAATGTTGGGCACTAAATGATGTCATAGAAGACCTCATAAGAAGGGGTCATTTACAAGATTATATGGAAAGGCCATCGAGCAGCGAGCTTAACAGACTCAGCGGGTCACTGATCGAGAGCAAGAACCCGCCATTAGGACCATATTTTGATATGATAATATAGTTCTAATTTTGATAATAATGCTCTGAATTTCTGATTGTTCCCAGCAAAACTCTCTATATTCATCCAATTTCATTCCCAACTGATTGGTTGAAACATGAATATCATTGGTGCAATGACAAGCGGTCTCTTCGCCACCTTGCAACATATCTGGGAGTGAGATGGTGCAAAGCCTACCTTGAGAAACAAAAACACATCTGGAGGTGAGACGACATAAAGCCTACCCTGAAAAACGAAAAACACATCCGAGGTTGAAATGATACAAAGCCTACCCCAGGAAATGAAAAACACATCCGGGGGTGAGACAGTGCAAAGCCTACCCTAGGAAACAAAAAACACATTTGGGGTTGAGATGGCCCAAAGCCTACCCCGAGAAATGAAAACACTTCCGAGGGTAAGATGATGCAAAGCCTACCCCGAGAAATGGAAAACACATCCAGGGGTGAGACGGCGTAAAGCCTACCTTAATGACACTTAAAATTCAACACAAACATTTAAATCCTACAACGAGCTATGAGCTAACCGTAGTGTGGGGACACTAAAATAAATCTATTGCAGCTTTTATGCAATCAGATATCTGTAACTAATATGTGACCGAAAGATCACAGCTCGCATATGATCTTTTGTCAAACACAACTTACATGCATTCTGACTATTGCTCATTACAAAACAGGGCAATCAACTAACAAGATCAGCTATAAGCTAAAGATATGACCGATTAGTCAAAAAGATATTTCATTGATCTATAGAAATATACATCCAACAACGTACAAAGCATTTAGTACAGTACTTGAGAGCCATACAGAAGAAGTTTATTCATTAAAAGACCTAATCTAACGAGGTAAATTTACATTAGAAGGAGAGAGATACAGAGGCAAAAATAAAAGACTAAACCTGTTGAAAGTAGAAAGCTAGCTACTGGGAGACAAACTCCCACCAGTAGAAAGATCAGCGAGCCCAACTGCTCTTGCTTATATCCCTCCTAAGCCAGTGATTCCTTATGGACCAAGCCTAGAGCCATTCAAAAAGGCACCAGGAGTCTAGTTGGCAAGGCTGGAAATCACGACAAGGCCTTGAAAAGGTAACTCAAGATTTGTATAAAACTTCCTTGAAGCTAGCATAAAGAGCTATACACGGGAGTCACATGCAACAGGCCATTCATACCTTCAAACCTTCTACAACAGACCATTCATACCTTAAAGAGCTTTATCGAAAGCCAAACTACTAGAAACATGGGAGGCTTTACTACAGCACCTATCAAGTCATTCCATAAAGAAACAAGAAGAGCTTCTCAGACTTTATAAACTAGTTTGGGTTTTGTGAAAAACCCAGCAGATAATTAGCGATCCTAGATCGAACGATCTAGGAAAAACGAGGCTACCACACTAATGGTCAGAGATCGCAAATAGTAAGAAGTATGGTCTGGAGCAGAATGAAATGACAGAAATGAAATCTGAAATGACAATATGGCCAAGCAAATACTTTGATTGAAAGTGCAAACAAGGCCTTAGAAAAATTGTAACTCCCAGTCTGTAAAAGCGAACTGAGAGTTAGGGGGCTTATGTTATGGGTAAAAATCAATTTCGCAAAGTAGGACCAGAGGCCCAGTAGAAAGTAAAAGATGCACAGCCTGCTAAGGATAGGAATACAAGATCCCAGCTCACACGCTCAGTAAATCGCTTAACTAAACCTTAGCTTGCATAAGAATCGAGCTTGCTCCACCTCGAGGTCGTCCTTACCGAATGAAGGATAGCAACAAGCTCAAGGACATAACCTCACGAATGAGAGACATTACCCAGGCAAGAAGCTTAACGAGATGCCCAATGAAATGGAACTCTAGACAGGCTCACGTTAAGCCTTATATTAAACAGACAGGAGGGGCCCACCCCACAAAAAGGAACCTGTAGAAGCCAGATTGTAAGAGATTATACTATCTTGTACATTTAATACTTGATGTAACAGAATTATAACTTATAATCATTATATGAAACTTCCCTTCTTCTATAAAAGGAGGAGAAAAACTCTTGTAAAAGGGGCTGAAATAGGATTAGCTAAGACTCTCTATAAAATCTTCCAAAGATTAATACAAAACTACCGTGGACGCAGGGTCTGGTGCCGTTTAGATTTAGCCAAATCACGTTAAAAATGCTACAGTCCATTATTTCTTTTCCTCTCCTTCTTCTTCCCTTCTTCACATTTCACAGGCCAAAAAGTAGCTTGTGGTTTAAAAATCATATTCATTGGTTGGAATTTGGTAAAATTGGATTTCATCGTCAATAGATTGGTTATTATTCAAGACACTTCTCAAGTTTAAATGAGTGTTGTATAACCAATCACTAAAGATCCACAACTCATTGCTGATAATCTTGCAGATCAAATTATTCATGAAGTGCCTGAAATGGTTCAACAACTAGTTGGACAACATGACTCATAGGGAAATGCTAAACCAACATTAAGAAAATCTACAAAAGAAAGAAGATTAACTATTCCAAAAGACTATATCATGTATCTTGTTGATGATGAAATTCGGTTGGTACGGGAGACTCGAACTTCAGCCAATGGGGATGAGTTTTGGGATCCAATGCTGCCTTTGAAGTGTGAAAGAGAAAGGACTGAGAGGAAGAAAATGAAAAAGGGGAACAACACATTTAACATGGTTTGGCCAAATTCAGACGGCACCGGACCCTGCGTCCACGGTGGAGATCTTATTGATGTAAAGTGATTTACAGAGTTTTTGCTTACAAGATTGTCCTCTCCTCTTTCTAATAATGTAATCCTATTTATAGAGGAAGGAGGCGGTTATATGCGTTAATTACCAGTTATAGTGATGTTACATCAAGCTATAAATGAGACAAGATAGCAAAAGGCCTGTAATCCAGCTACTGCAGAGAGTAGAGTACTGAATGGTATCCCTAGGTTAGCGATAGACTTGTGTCTACTACTTGGCATCTCGAGCTAAGGATTTATGGCTTAGAGGCGTGACAGGTTCTGCTGTAGTAAGCTAGGTGTCATTTTAGTGAGAAAGCGAGCTTGAGCGGAGTGATTGATCACTTGACGATCCGGTCTTATGATTTCTTTGCTGATTTGCCCCTCATGAGGGGGCTGCTTTACAAGATGTACCAGAATCCCCTCGCAGCATTATTGAGCGAGGCGAGGTTGGTGTTAGGAGTATTTCATTACTGCCATTCTCTAATGGGTGAAGTAAAGTTTGTCGTGGGCTTCTCGTCAAAGAGGGGAACTTGGTTTTTGTCGCGTTCGGGGATTCATCCTCGCGAGGCCACTTTTATATGTATAATATATCTATAACAATTTGACAATGATTTTAAAGCTAAGAATGATCCTACAACATTTTCACAAGCCATGAACTACAAAGAATCTAATTTTTGGTTTGATACAATGAAGGATGAAATGAATTCTATGGCATTTAATAGAGTCCAGGGATCTTATTGAATTGCCTAATAGGGCTAAGGCCACTAGATGTAAATGGGTTCTTAAGATAAAGAAAGGCATATTGGGTAACATTGAGAGATATAAAGTAAGACTCATTGCTAAAAGATTTCCTAAAAAGAAAGGAATTGATTACAAGGAGACTTTCTCCTTTAGTCAAGATAAGCATTTGGTATGCAAGCTTAAGAAATCTATTTATAGATTGAAACAAGCATCCTACCTATGGTATTTGAATTTCCATGATGTGATCTCCTTGATAACAAAATATTTCACTCATTTAATTGTCCTCTCACTTAGCATTTTAAAGTCCAAAATGACTTACTTTCAGTTGTGTTAGTGCATATTTATGATTTTATGTCAATTGGTTCATTAGAAGAAATTCTGCATCATTTGGCCATTTTGAGCAATTTCAATATTTTGGTCATAACTCAAGCTAAACTTATCTAATTAATGTGATTCTTGTCTTCTAGGAAATCTAAAACATAGTTCTACAACTTTCATGAAGACCTCCAAGGCTGAATCATGCAATTGGCTATCTGAATTTGGAGTTAATTTTAAGACCAGAATATTGTCTCAGGTAGCCTAACCTTTGTGCACTAATCAAACCATAAATGGAGTTATATAGGTCTAATTAAGGTCAAACTAAGCTCAAATGGAACCTAAGACATAAAGCCACATTGTTTTATGAAGACTTCCAGAGCTGAATGGATTATTATGGGTGTGAAATATGAGCTGCAACATAGAGGCAAAATTACTGTGAAATGGGCCTCTATAGAATTTGGTTTTAAGGCCCCCAATTGGCATAGATCTTAAGCCTAATAGATCATCCTTTACTCTAACTCACACTTAACCAACTAGAGAGTAGTAAAAGTTAGAAGAAACAGTCTGCATTAGGTAGTTCACGTAGAAAGAATGGCATCAAGCAACTAGTTACATCTAGTTACATTAACCATCATTGCCTACTCACCAAACAGCAAGCTAGCACCTCCTTTTCCCAGGCAGCAAAACTTCTTTTTGTTGAAAGCTTTTAGTTCAGTTTTTCAAGAAGTTTTAGAGTAGTTTTTAGTGTAATTTTCTGGTAGTAGTAGAGTAGGACATTTTCTTCTTCTTTTCTTTGTGTTTTCTGCCTTCTATAGAAGGATGAGTTTGTAATCAGCATAAGGGGTTGACAAACTTGAAGATTAATGTGGAGATCTTGTTCCTTCATTTTCCATTCAAATTGCTAGTCATTTCTCTCCTTTTCTCTCTATTTTTATTGTGATATCTAAGTTGAATGGATCCATTTGATTTAGACGTTAATATGATTATTGAGATTTTGATAATCAGTTGTAGAAGAGGATAGGAAAACTAAGCAGTGCATTTTAAGATTTTGATGGATTATTTGTGACTAAGTTTTGCATAAGACTCATTAATCATTTCAGGGATTCTTCTTATAATTATCAATAATTGAATGAATATTTAGTGATCAAGAAAACATTAATCTCAAGCTTAGTTAATTCCCTTGGGCTGGTTGGTTTATC
>JANHAO010008981.1:0-18794 GCA_026873985.1 Saraca asoca | reverse complement strand
ATTCCTCCATTAACAAATCCAAAATTTTCACAAATAAAACAATAAAATCACTTTAGACAAAATAATAAAAATAACTAATAATAAAAATTGATTTATAAAAATCACTCCCATACTTCAACAATTTAAGTCTAGAAGCCATCAAGATAACTCTATTCAC
The DNA here is from genome assembly GCA_026873985.1 of Saraca asoca. Taxonomy (NCBI): domain Eukaryota; kingdom Viridiplantae; phylum Streptophyta; class Magnoliopsida; order Fabales; family Fabaceae; genus Saraca; species Saraca asoca. Next base: position 18,637 of record JANHAO010008981.1, on the reverse strand, counting down.
TATGTTTGGATGGAGAAGATTTGAAGGGAATGAGAGAGAAGGGAAGGTTATGTGTCACATCTCCAATTTTAGGAACATGATATGCATGAACCACCAAGTGGTGACTCACAAATCTATGAGCATTATCTTTTCACGAAACATTTATTCTTTAAAAATCATGAAAACAATGCTAAAATTATGAGTGCATTCATTTACTCAAAATATGTGAGATGTATCTTTTTTGATAAAATCATTTTATAAAACTTTCTTTAAGAACTAAAAATAAAAAAAATCTTTTTATAATTCATGAAACATAAATCATTTTAGACTTTTGTTTGGCTAAGTGGACACAATCACTAAAGAGATAATAAAGGAAACCACATATCTAATAACAAGCACACACATAAAGAGGAGTATGCTTTAATTGAGACATACCTCAAAATTCCATAAACCTAAAATGTCAATGGAATGATATGAGTATAACCCAAATACTCAATAAGTAAAAATTTTCACCGCAACTTTGAGTGGAAAAATCATTTTAGTCATGAAAACATATATATATATATATATTCATCCACATAGCTACTCATGCACATGTATTGTCAAGATCTTTTGTTTTAGATTTACTTAACTTAGTTTTCCTTTACATGTTCATACAAATCCTTTAATCCTTCCCTTTTCTAACATACTCTATTTCATACAATTACATCAACTATCTTATAAGGTATTGGTATAAAAATCTATACGATGGCTACTTCAAGGCATTGGGCAATAGGACCTTAGGCTTAACCAATCATAATACTGACTAGAGACTATTGTTGTAGCTGATAATGGGATCCTCAGATTAACCAATCATAATATTGAATAATGACTACCTTGGTAGCTAATAGTGGGATCCTTAAATTAACCAATATGCATGCATTTCATATCTATATGGTTTGTTGGCTTGGGGAAATGAACCAGTCATCAAACAATCACAAATCAATACTATGTAAGCCTAAAGGAAAGAAGCAATGAGTCGACATGTGAAAACATGCTAACCCAGCTTTACAGGATTAGTCCAATAGACAAAAACTATACGTCAGATTGCTACTATTGTGTAAAAATGTAACTGTTAGTAAAGTAATACTATTATGTAAAAATATTTGTAATATATATTTATATATTTTTCATTTGATGTATATATTCATGGGAGAAATTCAAAAATCTTCCTTCAACTTTGGAATGGTTGAATTTTACCTCCATTAATTTTGAAGATTTTGAATTGGAACCTTAAATTATAGAAAATCTTGGAATCAACCTCCTTTGTCCACTTAATTAATCATTTTATTTAATTATGTGATTTTTTTGTGAACTTTTTAAACAAGTGCCATAATATTATTAGATGATGACTTATTACATCATTTTTTTTAACAAAATTTATACGATATATAACTAAAGAAAATTATATTACACATATAAAATTTTAATTAAATAAACAAAAATGAATTTGAATTGAATCATGTGCAAAAAAATAACATAGTAAACCGACATACAATAACATTATACTTCTTGATCAAACAGTTCATAAAAACTCATGTAATTGAATAAAAAGGTTAATCCTATAGACAAATCAATGTTAATTCCAAGATCTAGTATATTTTGAAGTTTTAATTTTAAGTTTTTAAAGTTGTGGACAAAATTCATCTATTCCAAAATCAAAGGGAGTATTCTACATTTTTTCTTATATTTATTATTAATTTTGTTGCAAAAACATATGTTAAAATAAGAATGCAAAGTTGAAAAAGGTAAAACTAGGTCATAGAATGCTCATATGGTAAATGAGTTTCTTATTTTGTTTACTGTAGAGTATATTTTGTTATAAATATATTATAAAAATAACATGAAAACAAAGAAAAAAATATTAGGCTCCAACTGTTAATGTGATGAATGGCCACAAAAGCTTATTTGATTAGTTGTTTGATCACTACGATAGATCACGCAAAGAGGTCATTTGATTGACAAAAAGTCATGTAGGAAGTATAATTTCCTAGGAAGTAGCAAATGTGTATATTATTTGATTAACTACTAATTAATAAAATGGAGGAAGTAAGATTTCTCAGGAAGTTGACTACCTATCTTCCATTAGGTAAGAAGGACTTTTTATAGGAAATTTTAATTCCTATTGTCAACCAAACAACTTTGAGTATTTCCCAAGAAATTTATAAAAGAATTTACTTTTTGAAAAGTTCAACTTTTTGCAGAAACTTACTTCTTGGGTAAACCAAATTACTTCTAAGTATTAATCAACAAAGGATCCAATGTGGTTAAATAGAAAATTGGTGGCCAACGGCCATGAGGTGCTATGACTTTTGATAGGCTGAAGTATATCTGGCAAGATGAGCAAAAGAATACTAACGCCTTGAGGAGGTTGTAGGGATTAAATGACCTAACGCATTTATGCAACATTTGCCCTGCCAATGACCATTTTTTTGGTTATGTTAATAATGCACAATGGATATGGTGAAAGAAGTCTAATGATCTTCCTATCTTTATATAAATGGATGTGGAAAGCGCATTACATGGGAAGAGATACATTGAGAATGTGTAAAATATAAATTATTTGGATTGATATAAACTGGTGTGGGTGCATGTAATCTTCTATTTTGTGACTTCTTTAAAAGATTAAACAATATATAACTGAAATTGTTATATTCAAAGACAATTTCATTCAAGATCATTACATATCTATTGAGTAAGATCACTGTAAGATTGACTTCCGTATATGACAACTCATCGCAATTACCTTATATGTATTATTTTTTCTATTTTATTCATATATTGTTGATGACTAAAATGAAGCAAATACTCATGGAGTGTCTTGCTAATCAATTTCATAATCACCTCAAATTCTATTATATTCGACCATGGGAACAATAGATTTAAAGCTGGTGGGAGTAACTAGAAGAATTAATTTCCACTTAATCCACATGCCAAACTTGGAGTTAAAATCTTGAACTTGTCTTTAAATTTAAGATCAGTTGGTGTTGGAAAAAAAAATAGTTGAACGCTTGACAATGCAATTAAAAAAATGTACAAATTGATACTAGTTCAAATGATTCACTCTTGAATGATATAACGTAGCATCCACTACCCTTTTTTTTTCATCATGTCTTTATATTATTTTGCATCATGTGCATTCAATTTGTAATATTCAACGGGAGAAACCATTAAGTTGCAAATGTTATTATTATCTCTCCAACAAGATATGTTGTTACATACTAGCTTAAGGTGCAACTGATGTAGGAAGACATCTAGTGGAAACTTCGTACAAACCTGACATTTATTCTCTCAAATGCACATTTCTTATTAAACTTTAAAGAAAATGCTAGTGTAAAATTTCCTCAAAAATCCCTACAATTTTCTCTTACTAATGGAAAAGATTTTAACAAAGGTCCAACAATGTTTCCTCTATTTTTTGGATGTTTACTAGGGTCATAAGTCCTCGATAAAACTTGCATTTATGACAACCATCCCATACATATCCTGCAACAACTGTATACACCCATATATGCAGATTCAACAAATACAATAACCACCAATTGAAGATTTCCAAGCATTGTCTTTCGTCTCAATCCTGGTTAGATTAATTTAAAGGTAGGATGGGGGTTGACAACTCTATTTCCGTAAAAACAAAAACATGTTTAAAATAAAAAGTGGATGGATTTCATTGAAACTTCTTGAGTGAATAATTTAGCAGAAACTAATAATACTTGAAAATACACATTCTCACAACATTGACACACCCACACCTACAAAGCCTATAAAGATATAAATACATGTATACTCAAATATCAAGTTTCCTTATAAATCAGATCCTTCTTTGATGACATAAGAGTTTGCTTTTTCACAATTTAATAAATTTCCAAGATGCATCTAATATAATTTGGAAAGTACACGTATGTAAAATTTCAAGAGTTCAATTTTATGCATCAATGAAAATCAGGTTTCAGACTCGTTGAAACTTATTCTTTCAAGTACCAAAGTTTTATGTCAAGCCATATGTGGTACAAAAATGATAACTTCTAGATGCTTATAATAAACAGGCTTACATCAAATTTTAAATCACTTACTTATATCGATGAAATACTTAGTTGATTTTCAATATACCTTTAGGATCCACAGTGGAATTCCTATTGTCAACCATTCTTGAAATATCATATCTCCTATTCTACTTTTTCCTCCAAACATGTAACTCTCCCTTATCCCTCCAGACATATTACATGGCCATGTTGATTTCTAGGTGCACATAAGGATCCAATTTTCTTAATTCATCACAAAAAATTAGTATTTAAATTTCCTTTAAAAACGATACTCATTAATACAAAGGAAAAGAAATAAGTCATTGTCATGTTTCATACATAACCACTTGGCAAAATCATTCTATGAATATATCAAGAGTATAAATATCAATTACCAACAAGTGCTCTTGGCTTGCATGTAAATATAATATAAAGATCACTTGATGGACAAATGTCATTTTGTCTTTGCATGTACAACTAAAGAAAACCTTTAAAAGAAAACCTTCATAATTTGGCAATGATAGAATAATTTAAAGTTTAGATTACAACCATAAGTTAAATACTAACTTTTGTATAAAGAGAAAGAGACAAACTATTCACATAAGAACATCTGGCAAATCAAGTCAATTCAAGAAACTTAATAAGAGTTTGCAAAACCACAAATAAATTAATTTATAGTATAACATATGTAAAAAGGAAGGATAAATTAACCACTCACAAACTCTAAGTTCATGAGGGTTAATTTTGAAAGATTTCAGCTTGACATATTTGAGGTCTTTCATTTTTCCTTCTGACCCCATGATTGAAGGTGCAAACCTTTGGATTCTAGGGATAAGAGCCTAGTTATAGGAAATTTGTGTTTTATCATTCCATTGAACTCAAAACAAAATAGAAACAAATTTTGAAAACTTTCATTCAAGTTTGAAATACCCCATTTTACCCTTTCTAACTTATCTTGAAACACTTTAAACTTGTTATAATTCTTAGTACCACTTACCTTAACACTATCCTAAAACTATAGGACACTTAAACAACCTAAAACTTATATTTATTTCACCATAAAGCTGACTAGCAAAACCACACCAACCATAGCAAATTTAAAATCACCATTCACCTTCAAATGGCCCCAATTTATTCTCCAAATAGCAACAACTTAGAAACCCTAATTGAAGCTATCCCAACTACTTAATATTTCCTAATTTAGGCCAACTATAATCTAAATTGGAGGTAAGACAAACTAAAACCTTCAAGGTAATGTGTGTGTAAAATAGGCTAGCCATAAGGTCGGCTGAGTGAAACATACCAACCATCCAAGTTTTTGGGCATAAAATACCTGTGATGATTTCTACTTCAACCAAAACTCACATACTACCAAGACATTAAATTGGGTTCAAAACTAACTTAAGACCATCCTTAGAAAACCCTTAAATTTCACAAACAACAACTACTCACAAACCCCCAACTTGCGTGTCCTAAATAGCCTAATCTCTTCCAATTTAAGTTAGTTAGGAGGTGATTTTGAAGTAAAACAACTAGGAGTTGTAAAGAAATAAAAATGTGGGATTTCTATCTTAAAATTTTTTTAAGATTAGGCTTAGTGACACTTTCTAAATTTACATTATCTTCCTTATATCTAAATTTTCCTGAGTTAACTTATTTCCCTCAATTTCCAACAATAATAATCACACGTAATTTAATAAAGTCTCACAAAAATTTACTAAAAATTTTAATCTAAAATAGCTAGATAAAATTCTCATTGATTCTTATTTCAATTCTGTTAAAAAATTACATAACTCACTATATTCCCAATTGTAAGCTTGAATTCTTCAATCCTATAGTTAACCTCAACATAAGCTAACTCCACTATTAAGGATTACAATTATTAGTAGTGGGTAAGCTATTACCTTAATTACTGTTAAACCAATTGTTGCAGGCATCTTTTGGATGGGCTAGCAAAAACCCAGCTAATGGAAGCCCAGTCTGTTAAAGAAGTCATTCTCAACTAAGGCCTATTGATCACACAAATTGAGGAAGAGCCAGTCTGTAGGGGCTAATTGATGGAGAGCCTGCAAGAGCCGAATTGCAGGATTAGCCTTTATGTATATAGGACTCTATGTAATAGAAAAGAGAGAGAGAACTCATTGTAAAAAAGAAGAGTATTCTGATAGCTAGAGAGCTCAAAAAAGAGAAACTCCTGTAAAACTCTGTTCACAGTAAGTATTTTCCCAGTAATAACATCATCCGTGGACGTAAGGTCCAGTGCCACCCAGATTTGGCTGAACCATGTTAAAAAATCTTGTATTCTAGTTGTTCTTCATCTTTTTCTAGTTGTCTATTTCTACTTACTGCATAAACCAGCTAGACTGCAGCTTGGGGCAACATGAACAGTACGGTTAACTGAGATTTGGGTCCTCTGAACCAAATTTCATCGTTAACATTTTGGCACGCCTGGTGGGACCTCATCTATATTCTAGTTGAACCTCTGTTTCACTATGATAGCTGATCTGAATGAAGCCTTAGTTTTCGTTCTGCCTGCATTGACCACACGCAAGCTATTGTTCCTCTAGTTGGACCGAACCTGGTCTTGCCTTCATCAGAGAACAATACACGAGCCAGTAGGCCGCCAACCTTTCTTCCTTTTCCAACAAATTGTTTAACATTGGATTGCTTTATTTGCTACTCAGATTGTCTACCTTCATCCAACCAACTGCTGTCACTTATATCCTCCAGCAATGAGCTCATTTTTTGCAATCCAAGCAGTAACGAGCTTGCATAGCCATGAACTGTGAGATGAGCTCACACACAGCCATGTAGGACTTGCTTCGACAACACACTCACATAGCAAGGAGGTCTCGTGATGAGCTTGAGCTCACGCAGTGGCATGTAGCAGCTCGTAGGATGATGGGCTCAGTTATATAATGGACTCGCGCACTAGCCATGTAATGCAGTAGTCCATGCAGTGATGAGCTCCCAGCCACATAGTAGTAGTGCAACAGCATGCAAGATCATGAGCTTGTTCCCAGCCGCGGTTCATTTCAGTGTCAAGCCTGCGACCATGTAGCTACTTGAAGCTCGCAACATGCAGCTGTTTAGCCCTTGAAGCTCGTGTGATGACCATGTAGCTGCTCAAGCTGGCAGCATGCTATAGTTCATTCTTCATAGCCAGCAGCGGCTTGGTACAATGGCAGGCTTGTTGCTGCAACCTCCAATAGCTCGCTTTGATGACGAGCTCACAGTTGCCATGAATTAAGAGCGGGTTCGATGTGAACCAGTAGCAAGCTCCCTTGTAACCATCCAGAGACCGAACTCACACGTAGAGAACCTACATCACCAAGGACACTGACACTAGTACGTGGTGTATGAGATAATATGCTTTTGGCTGATCGTGCTACTAATGGAAATGCATGCCATAGCTAGACATGACTCCAAAGCTTAAGGTAACCAAAAAGAATCCTTGCATAAACTTTCCAAATGAGCTCAAGTCTGAGCTTTCTATCCTCCGAGGTCAACACCAAGCTAAACGAAAACCCAAAGTGGGAGGCTTGTCATTCCAGCTCTAATAACATTATAGCTTACATTTGAACAAGCTAAGTTATCATTCCTTATCTGCTTGAATGAGTTGGATGCAATTTCTTATCCTAGCATTAAATATTTTATTACAGTTGATTTTCTACTCCCTTTTTTAGACCTAAAGTTGCACTACTAGGTGCCCAGGTCGGTCATACAAATGCACCCAATAAGCACCCAAACTCATGCCAACCAAGGCGGCCCCTATTGAAGGGGATGAAACCCCAAGGCGATTGTCAAAATGGGACAATACCTCTAGGAACGAGCATGATTCTTAAACCACACCTAATCAGCTCTGGCCACCCTCTCCTACAAGGTGCCTTTCTAAGGCAAAACTATGTCTGGGTTAAACTCCAAAGGGAACCCTGTCGACACTCCAAACACGTTGCTCCTCATCCATCTGAGCGACCCCCTTGGCCATCCAATATGGCATATATGTTTCCAAGTCATAATTTTCTCGCTAGAAGCCCATTTGTGTTAAATCATATGATTTATTAACATCTACTACCGAAGTTGATTAACTCACCGGGCATTCATTTTACTTAAATCTTTTAAACTGTGATTTGTAGGAACTTATTCATCTCAACATGGCATGTCAAGCTTTTGGTAGTAGAGGTCAAACTCTTAATCCACAAAGCGTACTAAGAGTTAGGGGGCCGATGTTGTAGGCATTTTTTAGATGGGCTGGCAAAAGCCTAGCTAGTTGAAGAAGCCATTCTCAGCTAAGGCCTGTTGATCATGCAAATCGAGGAAGAGCTAGTTTGTAGGGTCTGATTGACAAAGAGCCTACAAGAGTCGAATTACAGGATTAGCCTTTATATATATAGGACTCTATGTAATAGAAAAAAAAGAGAGAACTCATTGTAAAAAAAAAGAGAGTATTCTAAGAGCCAAAGAGCTCAAAAAAGAGAAACTCTTGTAAAACTTTGTACAAAGCAAGTATTTTCCTCGTAATAACATCATTCGTGGATGTAGGATCCAATGCCACCCGGATTTGGTCAAACCACATTAAAAAATCTTGTGTTCTAGTGGTTCTTCATCTTCTTCTAGCTATCTATTTCTACTTATTGCATAAACCAGCCAGACTGTAGCTTGAGGCAACATGAATAGTACGATTAACTGAGATTTAGGTCCTCTAAACCAAATTTCACCATTAGCACCAGTCATTAAGCTTAATCCTAAATGTAGAGTAAAGAAGGTGTTTGAGCTACTCGAACTTAAGTGAGCTTTAGGTCACTCCACAGCTACTATCGAGGGTAATGCATAGTAATTAACATTGAGCTCACGTCAGCATGATAGAGATAAGAACTAGAGAGTAGAGCATTAGTAGTAATGGTCGGATGCGAGGATTGGGTCTTCAACTCCATAGCTTCGATCAAAGCTATGCTGGGAAAAGAGCTCAGGCTTTTCAAAATAGGACTTGTTGGTGATAGAAAGGAACTGAGGACAACTATTTGAGGCTAAGCGATAGTGGTGGGTTGCTGATGCTTTTCTAGCTCTTTGCTTGGTTTCTAACAAAAGGAAGGATAGGGGAATTAGGCTTTAGGATTTTGGGCAAAAGGGGATTTAGGAAAATAGACAAAGAAAAGGGATTTTACTTAGGTAATAAAAGAGGTCTTCATTTTATCCTAGGTTAAATGCAAGAAGGCCTACTTAAAACACATAATTTAAGTTTAATAATTCAACATTGCTCTTAAATCCCATCATTGAAATAAGTATCTTAAGTGATACTCATTAAATACCCAAATTAATTAAAGCCATAGATTAAGTATACACCAATTAAGTATAAAGTTTATCTAAATTTATTTTTCTTTAAGTTTCTAAATATTCCAAATTCCTTTAAAAAAAATTTGTGGAAGTTTCTCAAAATTGTTTTAGGTGTTACAGGACTCTACCTCCTTAAAAGAACTCATCCTTGAATTTTATTAGCATCTTGGTGGATGAAATAATGGAAGTTACTTGGGATAAAGAATATTTGAGCTATGAGTGACATATGGGATTAGATGCTGGGTTCACATTCTCCTGTTATACGAAAAGTTCAACTATATTGCTAATATAAATCACATCTACATTCCTTCTCTCACTAGATAGATACCACCCCTGCTATTTCCAACTATCCATTTATTGAATAACCATATCCTTTTAGTTCTCCTACAATTCTAATTACATGAACCAATAACTGCTCCATTGACTTGAGTCTCTTTGATAGCCTCACTGTAATCATATCTTTACATTGTGCTAATATTGGATATTTCTTAGATAAATTTCCAAGACTTGTGATAAGTTCCATTAGGTCTTACACATTTGACATTTTCCTTACTGAGCACATAGACGATGTCCTCTCTCCATTACTGATTTCTATTTCAACCCTAGAATTTTAAGAGTTACCTCATTGAATATAATTATTATCATAAAATGGGTATAAGGTATACACTACTAATTTGAACTCCAAACTAACATAATTTTTGCACTATGTCCAAAAACTTTTTGAATGTAAATCTTACCATTAAGTAAACTAGAACCATTGTTTAATAATTCAAAAGTCAACAAGTTTGAAATACTCATAAATACTTCACATGTTTCATGATAATTATTAGATTAGATTTTCTAAAACAATCCTTTATATAATTAATAAATCTAGTCATTGTCTCTATTACAAAAATGTGATACTCATGCCAATATGGAAAGAAAGTCTATATTTTTCATAGAAATAATAATTAAACTAATTAATCATTTGCTAAATCAAATAAATTAATCTGACAAATTAAAATTTTATGTGAACTATGAATACTTAATATCTAACCTAGGTACACATATTCCTTAGTTGTGATATTAAAAAACAATTTGAATCAATTTTTCACATTATTTGATATTATACTTTACTACTTACTTTAATTTGTTTTACTGGTTTTCAAAGTATATACAATTGTGATTCAAGAAGATTGACATTAGAATTAGCAATTATCTTATCTTTTTTGGATCTTTTGTAAATGAACTTCAAATAATCTTTAATTCAATCAAATATTTTTTAAATGAAGTAGAAAAATCATTTGAAGAAAATAAAATTTTATAAAACTATTTTTTACTTCACAAATCGATTTCCACATTGATTTATAATTTAAAAATGTCTAAATATCAATTTTCACATCGATTCCTAAAGAACAATTTTCAAAATTGTTTCAAACTAAAGGTTGAGAAAAAGTCTTACTTTGGTGTAGTAATCGATGCAAATGCTATGAATAATAGACTATACTTCAATTACCACATTGATTAATTAGTTATAACCACTCTAATCAATTTCATAATCGATTCAACAATTGAAAATTAGTTATTTTGTTATAGATGGTTACAGCAGTTATAACAACCCAACTACCTTCATTATTTAAATGATTTTCTCAATTTTTCTCATAACTTGAGGTGCGAAAATATTTAATAAAAGTGATATACAAGTTTTTCTCTCTATTTTATCAAGCTTTTAAGATTTGATTAAAGATTAATTGAATTCATCTTAGATTGTTTGAGATTTCATCTCAAATTGTGGTATTGTACCTCTTAACTTTTCTTATTTCATTTCTTTTATATTTCTAGGAATTTAGAAATCTGTATAGGTTAGTAAGAGCCTGCTAAATTCTTGTGTTTTTTTTTTAGGTTTAGAAGAGCCTGTTATAATTCTTCTAGGTTAGCAAGAAGCCTGTTTAATTTCTTGTGCTTTGATATAAACTGGGATTTCAGGAGCTTGGTAAATCCTGATAGTTTGGTTTTCAATTGGAAAGGTCTTTTGGTTAAGAAAGATTAAGTGGAGTACACTTGAATTGTGATTTCAATTCAAGTTGAACTACTTTAAAAACTTATGTCCTCTAATTTTTATTCTTTACTGCACAATTGTTATTTTCTATTACTTTACATTTAATCTTGCTAATTACAATGATATTTACTGCATCAATATTAAATCCAAATATAATACAAAGGTGTATATGGATTCTCCAATGAGAAAAGGGCAAGATCCACTTATATTTCCCATTTTAGTCACTTTTTAGGACCTGACAAAAACTAAAACTCAAAGAAATTTTGTATAAGCCATTTATTACAAAAGAATCCCATACAAGTCTTTTATTAATGATTATTAAATGAAGTTGTCATAGAATTTAAACTTCTCTTAATCGTTAACATAAAGCAATCACTTCAGTACCCAAACTACGTAAGAGTTACATAGTCCTATATCAATTCTATGAATTGTTTTCACAATTATACCCCATACAATCAAAATCATGATCACTCATCTACTTTATATATGAAACTAAGCAAAGGTTCCTATAACTCATTACCCTTTACTCCTTTGATAATATGAATAGACAATTTAATCTTTTATCCCCATTTTTTTTTACACTATAGAGAAGGCTCACATAAACTACTTCCAGGAACAATATTATCTGACTTAATCAATTAGTCAAGAAAAGGAATTTGTGAAAGATTCAAACCCAAATAGGAGATTGTATACATGCAAGATACACACAAAGACAGGCGTTGTTATGCCATTTTGCTTTTCGACAAATCATGTGAAACATTTAACCAAAATTCGATCATAGTTTTTAGTTTAGGAATTCTCGTGTATAGAAGTCATTTATAAAAAGAATATAAGGCTGACCAATGTCAGATATTGTTCTTGAATGACTTGTGATAGATATCTTGAGGCCAATTGTTAAGTGAGATAAAACTCAATATACTAATTAGGACAAGAAAGAAACAAAGAGTTGAAACTCTAGAAATGATGGAAATCAAGATTCTGGTTGTACTTGTTTATTTATTCATTCTCCAAAAGACAACCATCTTCAAGGAGTAGATAATTCTTAGCCACTTAAGAAGCACTTCTTTTTGAAATAACACAGCTCGTTGAACAAGTCTTGTTTTTTTTTTCCTTTTTGCCTCAAGGATTTAATTACTAACACTTATAATTGTATTAGAAGAAATAAAACTATGGTTATAATCATAGTTTTGCATAGTTCTTACTAAGCAACCTAGAAGATGAACTAATGGAACTTAACACATAAACTAGAACTTGATCGGATAAATCAAAGTTCCATTACTAATTTAGTCTTCTATAGCTAAAACAACAAACTTTTTAACCAACCCAAAATTTTATACCTAAACCTGGATTTTTTTATACCAAAAACCAATGTTTCTAATTATTAAACTAGAATTTTATCATTTCAACCAAAATGTTTAACCAAACCAATAGGCATGCATTAGTCAGTTAAGTAGGTTTGAGTCACCCAAAACAAGTCAAACACCATTGCATCCATTCAGACCTCCACACAACCGCACATAAGCAATTAGCCTTATACCTCAACAGAATTGCTGGATCCATTCAAGATAATAGTTTAAGGAATATATAGCCATATGCATACAATGTAGAAGCTAGTAATAGAATTATAGCGTTAATTAGACTTAATAACTAGTTATAAGGTTTAATGCAGTAAGCAAGAAATGGAAATTTTAAGACCTTAGTTTCTCAGTTGCTAATATTAACCTACATATCTATGTCCTTTCTAGATTCTTTTCTTTACCTCAATCCCGATCAACCACAATTGTGGTTTCATGTTCCACTAACTTCTGAACCAGTAAGATCAACCTATTTTACCTTGCTCACTAGCCTTTAAAAATTAACGAACCCCGATAACATCTTGTTTCTTTAACCTATAGGGCTAATTTGAAATATCTAACCCCTCATATTTATTATTATTATTATTTCACAATAGAATTCATAACAAATTAATACTAGCAATACTAAATAACATGACAAAAAAAAAAGAAGCCTATGAGATTCAAACTTAGTAATTAATGAAGGTTTGCACGAGAGTGGGGATGGAAAAGGAGATAGAAAACAATGATGAAAGTAAGGGGCTTGATATGGTGCAAGAAGAAGAATTGAATCATGGTTTTAACTAAAATAAGATTCCTAAATGTAATAATACATGTCCGATAGTAACCTTTATCACATAGATGTATTACTATTCTAAACTTTTAACAAGGGAATAACACACATAGATGAACTACTAAATAGAATTCTTTTCCATTTTTTACCCCATTTAGTTCATTTTGTCATTAGTAGACTAGTATAAGATTCTTGTTTTTCTAAGGTCATTTACAATCTCATCAAGATAAAAGGTAAAAGAATTTTCAAATTCTAAGGCTTGCAATGTATAAAAGCTATCAAGAGAAGCTTGATAAAGTCAAATTCTCCAAATGGGTGTCACTACAGTTGATGAAGGGTAAAAGTTGACATAAGGTTTTGTCAAATGCCTCTATGTTTAGGAAATTCAACCAAAAATAGAAATTGGTTTCTAAGATGTATAGTTTCCATGGATAAAAATAGTAAACAAGATCTAATAGTAAATATACGTATTAGTTAAAGATTTAAAGATAGTGGAGACTTACAACACATTGGAGATGGTACAGACATGTCCTTGTTTATGCTTCATATTCTTAGGTACACTAACATAACTTTAGTATGTCTATCCTTTATTGGCAATTGTGGACTTATGCACCTAGACCCTAGAACATATTGTGATACCACATTTGTTATGCCCTAACATAGGGTACAACCAGTGTAAGAAGACATCTAGTGGAGACTTGCTCCAAGCTTGACACTTACTTTCTCAAATACATATTTCTTATTTAACGTTAAAGAAAATACTAGTTTAAAATTTCCTAAAAAATGCATGTAATTTTGTTTAGCTAATGGAAAAGATTTAAACATAAAGCAGGCATATTTTCCTTTGTTTTTCAGATGTTTTCTAGGGTCACAAGTCATCAACAAAGCCTATATTTACAATAGCCAACACATACATATCCTATAACAACTGTATACACACATATGCAGACTTAGCACATGCAAAAACCACCAATTTAAGATTTCTATTAGTTGTCTTCTATCTTTATCTTGGTTAGATTAATTTGAAGGTGGGATGGGGGTTGACAACTCTATTTCCTTGAAAACAAGAACATGTTTAGAATAAAAAATGGATAAGTTTCATTAAACTCCATGAGTGAATAATTTACCAAAAATTAATAATACTTGAAGATACACATTCTCACAATATCGACATGCCCACATCCACAAAGTTATAAAGATATACAAACTATAGGTCCTAAAAATATAAAGATCTTGCGCTTTTTGCAAATGTGAAATATATAAAATACTCTTTTGAATTCAGATTGGATTTTGGTTTAAAATATTTATCAAAGAAATTCTATGGGATAATCAAGAGTGTAATGGAGTCATTGATGTGATAAAGAATCTATTAACAAATTAATCTATCAACAATTAAACAAAATTGCAGCAATATCAAAATTGTAATGAATTTAAAATTGCAGCAAAATAATATATAGTGTAGCAGAATAGAAAGTGCAGAAAGAATAATCAAGAATACCAATTTTTAAAGTGGTTCAACTTCAACTGAAATCGCAGTTGAAGTCTACATCCACTAGACAATGATTAACTAGAAAGTCACTTTTTATTACTAAAGCACAGGAATTAACTGGGCTCCTGTACACCAATTTTTACACAAAATTTTGACTAGGATCTTACTAACCAACAGATACAATTGACTCTACACCTTCAAATAATTGTAATCAACCTTACAACTAAACAAGATGCAAGGGAAGCTCAACCTCTTCCTTTATATCTCTAATTCCTATCAATCTAGAAATTGCAAAATTAATCCAAGAATAGAGGAAGAAAGTATAATACCATAGTTGAGATGAATATCTCAATTATCTAGCTATGTGTTCTTTACAGATTTGATCTAAGATTCTTAATCAAATGTAATTTGAAGAGGTAGAATTAGATCAATTGAAGCTTTAGGTTTTCTCTCTATTTTTGAGCTTTGAATTTACAAGAAACTAAAAAACTATTCTGTTGAAATGAGGGTAAAAGCTTTATATAGTGTGATAATCGACTTTTGAAAAATAATTAACTTTTTGATCTTGAATTGATTCATGAATCAATTCAAAGTACTTACCAACTAATGAATCGATTTGTGAATCAATTTGCCTATAAGGGTCATCAAGAACTTCATCACCGAATTAATTGCGTGAATTGATTTAGCCTGTAGTGTAAAAAGGCTATGAATCGATTGCCTAATCAATTGAAAATATTCTCTAACTTTTGATAAAATCATTTTTCAATTCATTCATTCATGAATCAATTTGTGAATCAATTCAAGTACATTTCACAAGGTTTCTTGTATGAATCGATTCACACAGTAAAAAAAATAATTTTTTATAAAACTCAACTTGTGAAAATGGATTGAAAACATAGTTAGAAAATACTTGATTTTAAGTGCTACCTCAATTTAACCATTTTTAGAAACTTATTTGGATCAAATTTGATTAGAACATACTTACAAAAGATCCTAGTAAAAAATAAAAAGTACTAAGACTAATGTTGGATCTCTTGATATCTTGTTACTTGATCAACTTTAAATTTACAAAATAAATAAACACTTAAAAGCATATAGTTAGATTGTGACATCAATTAAAATTATTTTTCAACATCAAAACTAAAGAAGACATGATAGCAAGGCTAATAATCTCCCCCTTTCTGATGGTGAAAAATAATTTTAGATAAGCATTTAGATAAGCCTAAAAAATATGAATACCATCAAAATTTTAAATGTGGGTTTTTCTTTTTACTCCCCCTTAAGTTTATATTCATTATTTCTCTCCAATATTTAAGATTCTTTGTTCTCCCTTTGTGATCTTATCTAAAATCTCATAATTCTCCTTCTTTTGGCACATCAAAAAGAAATGGTGCCTCATCAAAATATAATAACAAGGTTTAAAATCCAAATCATATAAGAGGGTTAAAGGAATTAAAGGATAGTTCTTAGCTCCTTTGTGATACTAATCTCTCCCCAAAGTAATGATTCTACTTAATTTCAGACTTATTTCATGAACTAATTTATTTTTGCATATTTCTATTGTTGATTCGATTTTAGAATTGATTTAGGGAGTTTGAAGACAATTCTTGGAAAATTTGGAACGCTTACTGAAAGTTTAAAAATTTGATGAATTAATTAATGAATCAATTTGATTAGGATCAAATCGATTTAGAGAGGACTAAATTGATTTAGAAATTGATTTATTTAGTTTGATAAAAAAATTTCAAGGTTTAAGATCTTCTCAAAGGAATAAAAATATTTTGAATTGGTTCATGAATCAATTCATAGTCTAAAATTTTGAGTTGTGAATCGATTCAAAAACTCACAAAAAATTTGGAAAAATTTAAATCAATTTAGGATTCGATTCAATGAGTCTTGAAATTCATTTTCATGCTTTTTTGTTCCAAAAATCTTAATAGATAATATATTCATCAATAACAATAAACTTTAACATAATTTTTACCTTAGTTCTCATATTATGTACCTGCAAAACAAAGTTAAGGATAACTCCAATGCCTAAGTTCATATTTGCAATATACAAAATAATTAAGCATAATCAAACACAAAACTTAAAAACATCAAAAATATTTTAGGTTGGTCATTAGGATCATTTTCCAGGAGCCTAACATCCCTAATTCTTTTCGAATGAACACAAATCATTTTTCATCCAACAAGTTTAGTAAAAATATTAGCTAGTTGAAATTTGATTTTGTTAGCCTTAGAGTGAAAATTGTGAATTTTGAAAAATTATTTGATCAAAACACTCTAAGCTATATGTTAATTTTAATGTTGAAAAACAAATTTTAGAAAAACAAAATTTAAAAATTTATCATTTGCTATAAGTTGCTACTAATTTTTATTTAATTTTAGGTTATATGAAGATAAACAAGACTTAGATATAAATGAAAGAAGATTATTTGTTTTTGTTATTTCTAGGACTATCTTGTAAATAAACTCATTTAGAAAATAATCCACATCCTTTTAAATCAAGAAAAGAAAGAAGAAGAGAAAAATATTTTTTGGAAAATCACATTTTTATAAAATAGTTTTTTATGCAGTAAATCGAAGTCACATCGATTTACATAAGAATTTCTTCAAACATAAATTGCAGCTACTTCGATGTGAATAGAAATTTTTTTTAACACAAATCAAAGTCACATCGATTTATATAGTTTAAAATGACTTACCGAAACTTTTAATTTTTCACTACTTCGATGCATACATCAATGTACAGTTGAAAAGTAATACACTATACATCGAAGTAACATTGATGCATTAGTTAAATGGTAGACCCAAATCGAAGTAACATCGATGTATCGATGAATGAACAATTTTTTTGTTAGAAAACAGTTATGGCAGTTATAACTACCTAACTACCATCTAACTGCCCTATCTATATAAACTTTTTTCCTATCACAAAATGCACATATACATAGAACAATTATCATAGAATGATTATTACATTTTGAGAAACATTTTTCTCTAAATGCTCAAAAGATTTCTTCGCAGAACCCTCTTTTTCATCTTCTCTTTTCTCTAAAGTTTCTCTGTAAATTTTTCATGCAACCAGTGGATCATTTCTCTATTCGAGCTTATCATTAGTCTGTTTAAGATTTACATCTTAAACAATCTGGTATTGTATTTTTTACACTCTTAATCTCTGATTTTATTTTGAGATTTCTAGGGATTTAGAAATCGTGTATAGGTTAGCAAGTATCTGTAAATCTTGTGTATTTCTTTTAGGTTTAGAAGAGCCTGTGTCCAATTTTTCTAGGTTAGTAAGAAGCCTATTAATTCTTGTGGTTTGATGTAAAACTGGCAATTTAGGAGCCTGGTAATCCTAATGTTTTTCTAGTCAATTAAAGAGGTTTTTCGGTTGAGAAAGATCAAGTGAATTAGACTTGAATTGTGGTTTCAATTCAAGTTGAACCATTTTAAAAATCTGTGCTTTAATTCTTATTTTGAATTTTTGTTTATTGCTGTTTATATTAATCTTCAATTTCTGCTGAATTGAATCTTCAATTACATAGTTTATCATCTAAATATAACTGAATTAAGAAATAAACAAAGATTGTATAAAAGTCTCCA
>JANHAO010008980.1:0-18776 GCA_026873985.1 Saraca asoca | reverse complement strand
TTATTTGATTACAACTCAAGTGACAAACAAACAAAGATTGTATACTAAGTCTCCAATGAGATAAGGGCAAGATCTGATTTGAATTTCACATTATAAATTGCCTACCACTCTTTAAATCCTTATATTACTTAATTAGGGACCTGACAAATATATTTTAACTAAGGGTGGAGTTCCTAAAATTATTGATTCATTCATGTTTTTGATTAAAACAAAAGTATTTTTGAAGCAAATTCTTTGATTACAAATTTGAGTATTTTCTAACTTATGATCAATTTGCATATTGATTCCATTAGCATTTCTTAATGATTCATTAGTTTTCTTATAATACTTTGTAGGTATTAAACCTTCTTGAATACAGTTCAAGTTTGCTCTAGAATCTACTAAAGCATAAAATTTTTGATAAAATTCATTATTGACTACTAAATTAT
Organism: Saraca asoca; assembly: GCA_026873985.1. Taxonomy (NCBI): domain Eukaryota; kingdom Viridiplantae; phylum Streptophyta; class Magnoliopsida; order Fabales; family Fabaceae; genus Saraca; species Saraca asoca. The sequence continues at coordinate 18,348 of JANHAO010008980.1, read as the reverse complement.
TTCACAGATCCATTTATGAAGTTGAATTCTTTGAAGAGCATTTATATAAGATGTTTCATTTTCTTGATGTATTTCAATGTCTTGATCTTGATTTTCATTATCTTGATCTTCTATTATTATTGCTTTTCCTTTTGTATTATTTTGTAAAGCTAATTTTAAAAGTTCTATTTCAATTTTTGAATTTTTCTCTTTTATCTCTTTTATTTTAGTTTTGATAATTTTGATTTTTGCTTGTAGATCTTGAATAGTAATTTTGTCACTAGAGGTTTTAAACCTATTGAAATTTTTTTGTAAATTATATGGTTCTACTTGTTCTTCATTTTCTTTTTGATATTCATTTTTGATTTCTTCATCTATAATTTTGTCTCTTATATCTATTAATAGCCTTAGGTCTTTTGATAAAACACTAATATTTGACAAAGGTTTTATATTTTTTGAAATGGGTGTATTATTATTTTTTAAAGTATTTTTTGTAGTATTTTCTCCATTACAAGATGAATTTTTGAAAAGGTCATTTTTTATACAACATAGTTTTGATGAGTTTTCTACTTTTGAATCTTTTTGGTGGGACTTGTTTTTTGTAATTATTTCTTGTATTGTGGCTGCATGTTTTTTATTATTTTCTTTGGATTGTTTATTATTTGTTAGTTTGATATTAATAATCTTATGGAATTTTGAAGGAAAACTACCTATGCATGTACTAGTTTGATTTTCCATGCAAGATAGTATGTGTTTTATGGCTACTTTAATTTTTTTTGACTTTTCAACTTCTCAATTTCTTATTTTGTCTTTTTGTTGAGAATGTTAGCTACTTATCTTTAGCATTGAATTTGGACTGATTAAGCTTATTAAAGTGATGGAAAGTTTAGGCTTATTGTGCAGTATTTTAGTTCTTAGGCTAGGTAAGCTTGGAGGATTTTGATAGGTTGTTAGCTTTTGGTGAGGATTGAGAGAGTTATTATTTTGATTTGTATTTTCTTAAATTTTTTCTGCTGGTTGCTTGGGTCTTGCATGAGACTCAAGCCCATTTTTACTATTTTTTGCATTTTTGTCATCTTTTGACTTCATTAAAGGTTCTACTTTTGAATTTTCATTTTATTCTATTTCTTTCAACTCTTGATGCATAAACTTAGGAAGTTTGAAAGAAGGGATTTTAATATCTTTTTGAGTTATCAAACATGGCTTACACATAGGTTGTTCTAATTTTTCTCTTATTTTCAATGTTTCGGGATTTTGGAGTGATATATGATTTGAACTATTGTTTTGGTGTTTAATATTTTCTACTTGTTTATTATTATTTTGAGTTATTTCTTCTTGACCTATTGTTTCTTTTCTTAAAAGATGTTGATGGGAAAAGTTTGCTGAATGGTTTAGATCTTGAGTGTTGAGAGGATTTTTATTATCTTCATTATTTTCTTTTTTAGTTTCTAGCTTTGGAGACCTAATTTTGATGTTTTTTTTCTTTTTGTAAACTTCTTACTAATTTGTACGTTAGCCTTTACCTTTGAGGCTATGTTTTCTTTTTGATTAATTTTGACAAATGGATATTCAATATTATTTTCTTGACAGAAGTCTTCTAGCCAATTAAAGAAATATATATATTTTTTTTCTTTTTCTATTGTTTCTAAATACTTATTTCTTAATATTTCTCTAAATCTTAAAGGAATTTTTGAAATATATCAATTTCTTTTTTCTTGATTTTCTGGAGAGAAATAATGAGTTTTTAATATTTCATGATTTATCTAAAAGTCTTCATTCAACCTATTGAATTGGTTTTGGGTTGAAACATAATTTACTTTATTTTAAGATTCTAAGGTATCCATTTTTTGAAGTTTTCCTAATAGTTCATCTATTTTTTTGAGAATTCATTATGTTTTGATTATCCCGCTCTAGGCTAGACTCTCGACCAAAAGGTATTAGTTCCTTATGTTTAGAAGATAAGTTCCTAATTAAATGTGTCATTATTACTCTAGATTTATCTTTAATTACTCTTAAGTTATCGTTAGTTATTGGGGTTGTGGTTTACTAACTTAATAATAACTACTATGGTTTTGGTTTACTCATTTCGGGCTTAGGTATCTAAAAATACATGGATCGCATCACTCTGAATTTATCCACTTCCACGGGACAACCTAATAGGCCTCTTCCTGGACTTCACAAACGGCTGACCAATGTGGTTAAGGGGTTTCAACAAAGGTGTACAGAATCAGCTGTATCGATACTCTTATCGAGGTATCAGAAAATAAAATCCTAGGTTTTGACCTCTATCACCGTAATTACTACTGAGATTTGGCCTCTACCACAACAACTATTGACTCCCCTCGGGTAACTGTTTGATTTTAGTGCCATCAAAATCAAAACATTTTTATTGTCGCAAAGTAAGAAACAACTCTCTCATTATTTTGAATTTTTAATAAATTAAAAATCAAAATGAATTATTCATACAAAACTCACATATACATATAAATAATTCGAAATGCAATTTTTTAATAAATTTAAAATAGATAATTTTATTAAATAACTTTTTTATAAAATAGATAATTTCTATGAATAATAAGAATATATAGCATTTATGAAAGTAGTTTACAATTTAAAAAATTCAAGGATATATAATTAAAATTATTTAATTCAATGAAATATTAAAATATTTTTAATTTTTATTTTTATCATTAAATATTTAAATATAATATCAATAAATTCTAAATTAAAATTCATTTTAATAATATTAAATTGAATACTAAAACTGCATTGCTCCATAGATAAATTAATAATTTAATATCAATAAAATAAAAAATCAAATTAGAAATTAATTATAGACAATTCTAATATAATTAGTCATTAAAACAGGTAATTTCAATAAAGGGATAAAAATAAGTAGTTATCATCAAAGTGATCAATAATTTAAAAATCAAGGGATATTATTGTAATTATTATTTAAAATTTGACAAATTATTTAGATATTAAAATAATTTTAATATTAAATGGAAAAATATAAAGTTATAAAAATAATTTTGAGAAGGAAAATTTTTAATGAAATTTAACACTTTTTTAGTTTATGTAGCATATTGTATGTGCAATTTTTTCATTCAATGTTAATATGCAATTTTTTGATTCAATGTTAATATCTTTAATGTATTATTATCAATTATTTTTTCAACTCATAAAATTATCACAAAATTAGTCAATAAAAATTTATAGAACTCATACGTAAACTAATTGGAATTAAAAATCATATTAGACATTCAAATTAAAAGTTAAGTAACGATGATTACACACAATATATCCTCACTATGTACACACAAGACTAATCAACACCACCAAAATTTTATGTGGGTTCTAATATTGTAAATCCCAAGAGAATCAAATAGCTTCAATGACCTTGTGAGAGTATTATAAAAGCGTCAAGTGTGTATTCAATATTTCTCTTAAATTCAATTGCAAATATTTTATTTTCCAATAGATGGAAAGTAACTATAAAAAATCCTTTCTCTAATAGGAAATTCTTATTTAATTTTTTTTCTAATAGATTGAAAATTAGTTATAGATAATTATTTCTTTATTAGATAATTTTTTAAAAAAAGATAATTCCTTTTTTAAAAAATCAATTTCAATATTTTAATACAATCTATATTTTATAAAATAATATATAATAGGATATTTATTAATTAAAAAATGATTTTTGATGGAAAAACTTTTAATGAAAGTGTGACACCTATTAATTTTTACTTGCAAGTGGAAGTCTTTTAATAATAGATAATAAATTTTGACCAAACTATTTTCTGTAATTTAAATGGTAAAATTGGATTTGTAAATTATCAATAGATGATAAATTTTATTTTAATTAAAATCACATTTCTAGCAGTACATGTTATTTAAAATTTTGAATGAATAATTGAGAAGCAAGATATATAATATCTATATGTAATTATAAACCATTTAACCTTGTTTTTTTTTTCAAAAAAAAAGGAAAAGATAATTGAAAATTTAAGAGATAAAAAAGTTATTTTAGCTAATTACTATCCTAAATTTAATTTCCTAATCATTATCCGTATATAAACTTTTGTGGTTTGAATTTTGATATTACGGAATAGATGATAATATGAAATAATTAATTATATGGTTCCATTGACATTTTGTGCATTAATAGCTTATTTCATTTTTTAATAATTTTTTAAATTATAATTGGAATAAACAATGAAAATGAGGATAAAATATGATCTCCTAAAACATAAAAAATAATACTCTATGGTCTTTGTTTCTAATAAAAATATTCAACCCATAATCATTTTATAATTTTCTTTTTTCGTAATTAAGATCATTAAGCTTGAATTTATGGGAGTGATGTCATCGATTTGAGCATTAATTTGTTCTAAGTAAAATTTTAATCAAACTATTTTTTTTTTGCAATTTAAATGGAAAAATCAAACTGATGAATTATAAGCAAATAATAAATTTTATCATAGCTAAAATCATAGTCCTAAAAGCATATATTATTTAAAAATTGGAAGGGATGATTGAGAAGCATGGTATATGATAATTATATTTGATTATAAACCATTTAATCTTTTTAAGGATGTTTCACTTTTTTTTAATAATTTTGTATTATTTATGCAATTTAATAAACACACTTATTTGAAATGCTTCTCTTCTGATGATGTCATTTAATCCTTATTTCTATGAAGTCATATCACAAAACAACAAATATAAATTTTATTACTTGTTTAATTTTATTTTTATTTCCTTTAACTTCTTAAAAATCATGAGACAAAAATTAAAATATCAAATTCTAATTAAACTCCTAAAATTAAGTTAAAACCATAAGATTTAAATTTTGACTTTTTATTTGTCTTTATTATTTTCTTTTGACTCTTTGATAATTAAAAGAAAAAAATTTAGAGTTAGATACTAAAGTCTTAATTAATCTTTTAAAATAAGGTTTCAATTATTATGGCTATCATAATTTTGTAAATTAAAATTTAATTTTTACTATTTATTTGTCCTTATTTTTTTCCCTCATGAAAACTAAAAAATAAAATTTTAATTGACCTTTAAAAATCAAGTTCTTGACATTATTTATATGTAATATAAAATTTTAGTTTAAATTTTTATTTTCTTATTGAGATTTTGCTACTTATTATTAAAATTTTTATACTCTTTTGTTAAATTGTACTTTTTATAACTAAACAAAATTTTAAATTATTTTTCATGAGATAGTAAATAAATTCTTCTTCTTCTTCAATATCTACATTTACAGTGACTTAATATACTTTTAAATTATTTTAAAATCATTATAAATATATATTACATGTACATTTTGTTAACCTAAACAATTGATATTTATATATTATAATTTAATCGTGCAACGCATGAGTATTATTTTAGTTATCAGAAACAGTACAATTTAACAAAATGAGAAAAAAAATATCTTAACAATAACAGTCAAATTTTTATTAGAAAATCAAATTTTAAATTAGAAAAATTATATTAGACATAGAGATAATTATATTTGAGTTTTAAATTTTAACTAAGATTTTATTTTTTGATTTCTGTCATTCTATTTAAACAATTCATAGGAATAAGGTTAAATAAGCAGTGCAATTTTAATAAAAAAAATTTAAATTTGAAACTCATGATAAGCGTAAAAACTTAATTTTAAGTGATTAATTAGAATTTAATTTTCTTATTCTAAATTTTTCTTATAGATTATCAAAAAGTCAAAAAAGTAAATAAACATTAAAATCTAAATATGAAATTAAAACATAAATTGTAAAATTTAAGATAGAGATAACAATAGTAATTTAATTTTGAAATATTAATTAGGATTTGATATATTAATTTTTTATCTCTTAATTTTTAAAAATTTAAAGAAGATAAAAATATAAATAAATAAACAAAAAATCTAAATTTGTTATTATGTGGCATGCCTTCGTTAGAAATAAAGATGATGTGATATTACCATAACAATTCTGACATGATATTATTAAAAGAAAAAAAAATTTCAAAGGATCTCTTTAATTAAATAGTATAAACATTAACAATTAAAATCACGAAAATTGACTATAGTAGAATTTATTTTTGTAAAAGACATAATAGGCTCGTAAGTTAATTCATGTTCCTATTATTCTATCGTAATTATAAGTGTAAAACTGATTATTCAAAAATTTAACTAAACATTTTAGTTAGAAAGACAAAATTAAATTATGGACTAAAGAATCAATTCTATAACATTCTTCTTTGATACTAAACATGTGTCAAAAGACTTCTTGAAAGTAACTCTTAAGTTAATTCTTAATTATTTTATTAGTGTCTAACTATTAACTGAAAGTTGAAAAATTAATTATAAGTTAATTAATTGTATTAAAAGTGTCTAGTAAAATTAACTATTAAACTAACTTATAAATATAAAATGATATTAAGAATATAATTATTTAAAATTTAATTGATTATATTTTATGATATTACATATTTACTTATTTATTTATTTATTTATGTATGTCCAATTAATGTGCATAAATCAAATATTTAATGTTGTGTGTGTGCTTTTTTTTTTAATTTCCTTTAACTTTGTGGAAAAATAAAAAGCATTAAAAAAATATAATATTAGAAAAAATATTTATACATAAAAGGGAAAGAGGATGGGTTTAGTTTTTTTTTTTAATCACCTTTTCAGATTGGGATATAGGTGTATAATTAGGATATGATTTATTAATAGACTAAAAGAAGAGGAGAATTTTTTTTTAACAAGTTATAAGTTAATCCATGAAACTTATTAAAATAGAGCTTTTTTTCCCCTTCTATTATGGGTATTTTCTGGTACTGCGCTAAATAGGCTGACAAAAGCCTAGTAGCAAATAAGTCCAAATAAGGATAGCCCAATCTACCCTGAAGCTAAGGCCATACAAAGACACTAGATCACCAACTATGAGCTCAGAGTACAGAGCTTGGTAGAAGCCCCCAGCTCGCTAGCAACGAGCCCCAGGCTCACATGACCAACAATTTGCCTTTCACGAGATCAAATCATCAAGGGCGAGCTCATGGGTTCGATGTCGCTGGCCAAAAACTAATAGCGACCTTAGATCAGGGGTCCTAGCTCGCGAGACATGGCATCTCGCCCAATTAAAAGCTCACTATGAGTGAACTTGAAGCAGACACCTTCTCAAACCCAACTTGTGGGGTCAATTTGCAAAAAGCAGTTAACAGGGGCCCACTCGCAGAAAGCAATCTATAGAAGCTGACCAGTAGTTTGTAAAAGCTGATTTATAGAAGCTATACTTGTCACGTATATTTATTATTTAATGTAATAGATTTACAACTTAATAAATTACACTTGTAACCCTCCCGGCCTCTATAAATAGGAGAAGAGGAGATCATTGTAATAGAGGCCCAAAATACATATTGTAACTTTGTCAATTTTTCTATAGAAATAAAATAATATGTGGACGTAAGGACCAGTATTGTTTAGTTTTAGCCAAACCACATTAAAAAGCTTTTGGTATTGATCTGGTTCTTCCTTCTTCTCCTTACTTTAGTTGTTTCCTTGCATTTCTACAACCAGAGCGTAGCTTGGGGACACAAGAACTACTCCTGTTGAATGAGATTTAGGGCTTATCAAATTTCACCATCAACACCTTCTAAAAAACTAGTCAATCAAATATCTCTAAAATATAAAAAAGAATTATTTCATCAAATCAATAAATTAAAAGCTAGTTTTTGTGTGTGCCAAACACTTCTAAATCTAAACACCAAAAGGAAAAAGAAATGACAAAATTAATAATTTCATCTATGAAGTTATAAAATGTTGGCAAAATAATCCCTAAATTATAAACATAGATATAGTAATCCTTGAATAATACTCTGTCCACACAATTCCATCTTTCTATCGTTCAGGGATAAAATTGCATATACAAAGATACGAAATTGTATAGATGAAGTGTTGTGTTAATGTTCACCACCAACTTTCTAAGAAAAGTCTAGCATCATCTACAAGTCTACAAGAAATAATTAAAATGTAATGAACTAGAGAAAATTGCAAAACTATGTGGCAAGCTGACATAAAGAAGTTGAAGCCTTCCTCACCATCTCATTGTTGGAAGACTCTAGATTTATCAAGACTCTTTAAGTTGGTAACCATTTGTTAACTTGGAAAGCCTATATAAAGGGTTGTGTGTTATGTGCTTGAGTGTCCAAGTTAAGTGGCTGTGTAGAGTATAGTGAGGAAGCAAAGTGGTGAGTGTGTGCTTAAGTTTAGAGTGCCATGGGGTATCAAGAAAATAAAGTGTTATAGTGAAGTGTCCTTGGTTGAGTGCTCTAGTGTGTGAGTGTGTAAAAACTATTAATGTGTGTAAGTAGTTTTGTTGTCAATAAAAATTTATTGTTTATCATGTGTGACTGCCATTTTTCTTAATAATCTGGTATTGGAGCAGGATGATCCTGTGGAGGTTTTGAGAAGTGGTGAAGGCTCATCATTTGTGAGGGAGCTTTTTTACACAAAGTGCAATCAAGGCTATGATGTTACGAGTCTAGGACCAAGTAACAAGGTGGTGTAGAAATTTTACCAAATCACAATGGAGGAGATTTAAGTGGTTGGTGGAATTAAGAAGGTCAATGGGCAAAATTATAACACGTAGTAGACGTGTATGGAGTTGTTTATCCATGGTTAGGATTTGTAGGATGCTGTGGGCAGTAGTGAGACCACGCCACCTCATGTGATGGATGTGATGGCATTACACAAGTGGAAGGTGAAAATGGGAAAAACCATATTTATAATCAAGACCACAGTAGAAGAGGAAATGTTGGAACACGTGAGAAAGGTGACGATGTTGAAAAAGGCTTAGGACACCTCTATGACACTATTTTTGAAGATGATTGATACATGACTAGAGCTATTGGAGAATAAATTGATGTTGGTCATGTAAAAAGACATGACGATCAACCAATACTTTAGCAAGGTAAATACTCTCTGTCAATAAATTATTGAATTAGATCCTGATTGCAATATTCCTAGAAAAACATATGAAAATAATTATTATACATAGGTTGAGGTAGGAGTATTGAAGCTTTATTGTTGCTATAGAAGATTGACCAACACAACCTACACTTATAGAATTAGAAAATTTATTAGCCAACCAAAAGGTTTTAGCCAAATAATTAGTTGGAGTCTCTGTTAAGAGTGAAGAGAAAGTAATGTTTAGCAGCAAAAAGGTAGAAAAATCATAGAGAAATAAAAATGAGAATAAAGAGAAGAAAAAGAAAGAAAATGAATCTCAACCTAGAGGAGCTCATCAAGGAAGTAATAAAAGGCAATATCTAATATGTTACAACTGTGGAAAGAAAGGACATTTTGCATGAGATTGTTGGTTTAGAAAGAATAAGATAACAAAGAGCAATGTAATGACCTTTAGAGTTAAGCAAGGAAAAGGCGACGAAAGTGAAAAAGATCAAGATGCATATGCACCATTCGCGACGATAGCAATTGAAGAAGAAATGAATATCAAGAAAAGGAAGCATTAAAGATCACAAACAACCATTGGATACAGAATTTGCTTTCACAACAGCATATCAACTGGTGATAGATTACAACAAGGATTGGATTATATACTTAAGATGCTTAAATCATATGATTGGCAATAAAGAGAAGTTGCAAAGCATGAATGAGTATAAGGGCAACTGAGTGGTGGTGACAACGAACAACTCAAGGCTCTCAATCACTCATGTTAGGAGGATATTGATCTTATATCACTTTAATGAAAATGGCAGACATCTACAAAATGTCTATTATATAGGAAATATGTTGTGTTTGGCCTCAAAAATGTTAAGATCTATGACAAGATGAAGGTAATTGGCTCACCAGTATTGGAAGGGTGGCACATATATTTTATCTATATGATGTTTGTAGAGTCAACATATGTAGACAAGATGTAGAAGAATGTGATTGCTAATTTGTGGCATGTACATCTTGACCACATGGGATACAACAGGTTGAAAGTAATGATGAAAAAGCAAATGTTTAAGGGTCTCCCTCAACTTGATGTATGAGAAGGCATTGTTTGTGCATGTTGTCAATACGATAAGATATATCAGCTACCAAGATTAAAGTTTCAAGCTAAGGAGCCACTAGAGTTAGTTCACTCAGAATGCCTTTAGATAAATAAATTAACCATCGATGTAAGGGTATCATTACATAGTGACCTTCATTGATAAACACTTGAGGTACATATGGGTATTCATCATGAAAGAAAAATTAGAGATGTTATCAAAGGTTAAAGAATTTAGGGAGAAGGTTGAAAGTGAACTTGGAAGAAAGAGTCGAAGTCTTCACATGATCAATAAAGGAGAGTACATATCAAAGAATTTTTGTCACTACTTAATATGTAGATAGATAATGTGTCTAAACATTCATCAATAGAATGCCTTGGTAGAAAGGAAGAATTGCCATTTAACTGAGGTATGTCAAAGTATGCTACATGCCAAGAACGTGCCGAGTAGGTTTTGGGTAGAGTGCATAAAGATAGTGTTAGTATGGATGCCTTGGAGATGATCAGTTGTAATGATATGAATATTACATATTTTTATCATATTTAAAAAACATAGTGGTTTGGCTTCTTTATCAATTTAATTTTAAATATATATATGTATATTATATTAGATAAAATCCTTGAAATATAATTGTGTGTAAATAAATTACAATTGAGATTATAATTTTGAGAAAATTTATATAGATGATTATAATTTCTAAATATCCCTAATTGTTGAATAATTGATAAAACAAGATATCAATTATTCATGAGTAAACCAATATATTTCATGTCACATTCTTCTGGAAGAATGTAGTGATCTCATACATTGTTTGATATGTTGATATCTAGACAAACATATTAATATATGTTATAGGACATATGACTAGATTGACTGCTATGGGAAACCATATAAAATGTTATCATGTGTCAGTGGACTTCTCATGTTAAAGATGGTGTAAGTAATCCTTAGACTTAAGATTAACATAGCATCTTATGTATGGAGTTGTATACTTTGATTTTATTATAAGGTTGCACTCTTAAAGAGTAGATAAGAATAATTTTGTGTGCACCATGAAGCACATGAAATTAATGATTAATCAAGAAAGAATTGATAATACATAAAAGATGTTTTAGACTTAAGATCAACATAGCATCTTCCTTAGTAACAAGGAAAGATATTCAAAAGATGTTTTGACATTTGTGCTATAATCAAAATCATAAGTCTATGTATTGATAATACATAAAAGAAGTTTTATGTATGATCAATTATCAATACATATAAGGAGTTTTATGTATAAATGATTGTGAGATAGCACATAGTCAAACATACACCTAAGATTGGACGTTTATATCAGGGTTAACACTTGGACCATACCCTAAGTTCAATTTATATATAAAAAAAATGAATGGATTGAATTACACTAACATCTTATCACGAAAGGTTTTGATGTCCACACATCTATTCCTAACATTTGGGTGGTTATGATGATTTGCTAGAGGCTAATCATGATCTATAAATTTGTTTAAACAATTTAGAAAAATTATGTTTAAATTAAAAGAAGTTTTAATTAAATTAACCTTATAGAAACATATAAATAAATTATTACCAACATGCATAGAAACTTAATAAGTTACACACAATAGAATCTTTTTGATCCAAAGTCAAAGGAAAAGTTAAAATGTAAAATCTTATAAATTCAAGAGTTGGATTATTGAATATCTTGGAAATTTGAAATGATTTGTTCTAATGCAATTATAATTGTTTATTATTCAATAATTTAATATTGTAGGCATTTTCGGACTAGGTAGAATGGACCAGTAGAGGCCTAAAGAATTGGGTCAGGAGGTGAGAAGGCTTGGCCTAACTCAAAGCGAGGTCACTAAAGCTAGACAACAGGTTATGCAGCGCAAGCTCACAGCTTCCAACCAGCCAAGGATACAGTGAGCTTATCTCTGGATAATTGGGAACAACTAATGTTTGACAAATAGTCTGAATACTCTACCAACTTACAAATCAGCCTCCAAAGTCTAACAATGATTTACCCCACATTTATTACTTGACGTCTAGCATTTAATGCTTAATGTAGGTGTAATTATAGTTTTACAATGATAAATTATGACTTGTAACTCTCCTGGCTTCTATAAATAGAAAGGGAAAGCCACTGCATAGGGAGAGATAGTGAAAAATACATGTAGAAACTCTACAGAAATAGCCATAGACACATGTATTGTTGTTCTGTACAGAAAAACAACTGCTCAAAGCCAATATAACCATCGTGGACGTAGGGGTCATCTTAACTTTAGCTAACCATAATAAAACTCTATGCGTTCTCTCCTCTCTTCCTTTGAATCTCTTGCCACTTTCTTACCTTCTGTCCATTCTTAACAGTAGTTTGGTTCTTAGAATCCTTTGTTAATCGATTACTAAAATTGACAGTCAATATTTTGGTATGCCTAGTGGGACCAGACTACTTTCTTGTTTACTTACCAATTGATCACAATGGTAAGAGGAAGAGTGACTAGGAGTTCAGGTGTTGTCGCTAACCAACTAAGCGGCCATGAAGGGCAATGATAAAATATGCCTGGAGATGAAAACCCAGTCTTGGCAAGTACTTCCTTTGTCCTTCCAGAGGATGATGGTGTACAGGCTCTACGTCAATGCTAGGAAGTGCTCGAGAGTACGATCAAGAGGCTTGCCAATGCAATTGAAGCGTTAGCTCAAGCACACACTCAGAGAGCATAAAAACAAGGTGAAGCTGCCTCGATCATGGAAGTGGTCCAGCAACCATAGGGAGAGGTGCCAACATGAAGGGAGAGATCGACTAGAGAAGGAGCCCAGCAGACAAATTCAGATCGCTCCTCCAGCTCGTAACCTAAAATGGAGGGACAATGAACTCACAAGTTGAGGGAAATCAATGACCTGGGGAATTGTACCACACTGAAGGCCTGAAAATGGGCCATGATAGTGGCAGAAATCAATGATTCAAAGTTCAAGATCAAATGATCAAAGAGCTCATGCAAAGGGTGCATAAGTTGGAGAAATGTCCCTCGACCTAGGACTGGTCAGGTTGTTATGAGGAGAGGATCCCATTTTCCAAGGAGATAGAGATAAAACCTCTCCCCTACCGATTCAAGGTTCTAGCTATCCTACTGTTGATGGTGAAATTCGATCGATGTGGGGGACTCGAACTTCGACCAACGGGAAGAGTTCTAGGACCCAATGCTACTTTTGAAGTGCTGATGAGATGGGACCAAGAGGAAGGAGATGAGATAGATGAGTAGCACATTTAACGTGGTTCGGCTAAATTCGAGAGGAATCGGACCCTACGTCCACGGTGAAGATTTTATTAATATGAAGTGTTTTACAGAGTTTTTGCTTACAAGATTGTCTCCCCTCTCTTACTAACAATGTAAGCCTATTTATAGAGGAAGAAGGGGTTATATGCATTAATTGTTGGCTACAGTTATGTTACATCAAATAATAAATGAAAAGAGACAGTAAAAGGGGCTACAGTCTGGCTGTTGTAGAAAGTAGGTTGTTGAATGGTCTCCCTAGGCTGGCAGTAGAATTGTGTTTGCTTCCTGGTGTCCCAAATAGGAACTTCAGATTTCAGAAATGTCGCAGGCTCTATAGTTATGAGTCCGGTGTTGTTATAGCGAGAAGACGATCTCGGGTGGAATGGTCGTTTTACTCGTAAATTTAGTTCTTGTGACTTTGTTACTAGTCCATCCCTCGTAGGGGAGGTTGTCTCATAGGGTGAGTCTGGATCTCCTCGCAGCATCATCGGGATGCGACGAGCGAGGCGAGGTTAGCATTTGGGATTACTTTGCCATTGTTTCTTACGGGAGCATGGTCCTCGTTGCACTCGAGGGCTTGTCCTGGCGAGGCTAATTTTTATATACAACATAAGCCCCCTAACTCTTGATTTGCTTCACAGACTGGGAGTTGCATGTTTCTGAGGCTTGATTCATATCTTTAGCCAGTATTCTTCTTTGACTGAAGTGTCATGTCGAATGTCTTTCCATTCTGCTTTAGGCCATACTTTCCCTTGTTTGCTATTTTTGGCAGTTGGCATGGCATTACCACTTGCTTCGAGTCGTTGGATGAAGATCAAATCAAATTTTCTCTGGATTCTTCAAAGGGCTGAGTGGGTCTATTTATAGCTTGGGGTATTCTTTCTTTTGCCTCAGAGAAACTCAATGGAGGAGACTGAAGAGCCCCCTATGTGTCTTAGTGTTTTGGCTTCTGGTGAAGCTTGGTGAGATATGGATGGCTCGTTGCATGGTGGCAGGAGACATGGATAGCCCGTTGCATGTGGCCTCAGCATAGAATCAGCCTGGCGGGCTCCAACGTGATTCTCATGGTGTCTTCTAGCCACCTCCTTCGGTCGTTACTTGTGGTGCTGCTACTTGGCCAGCCGATTTTTTACGACTTTGTGAATTGCTCTGGATCTGGCTCAGGAGGACGCATCGAAGGAATAGGTAGGAGAAACTCTGGGGTTGCTGCTTTTCTGCAGGCTCGATGACTGGTTACTAACTTTTTGGCTGCTTTTTATAGGAATAGTAGGCTTTCCGTCTTTTTCCCCGATGTACCCTCACCTCGCTTGTTGAGGTCTTTACAAGGGATAATTTCTTCTCCTTTTCAGAAACTGTAATGAATGTTTCATGCATTATTGTATGTAAACTCATGATAACTTAATGAGAATTTCTTCTTTCAGCCAGTTGGCTATACTCCTGTCATTTCTCTGACTGTTTGACTTAATGCGAGAGAGAGATATCACGAGTGAGCCACGTTTGAGAGATCTCTTGAGAGATATGTTCACATGAGAGCTGTGAGAATTTGTCTGCATAAAAATTGTGAGAAACTCATCCACATGAGAGCTGCGGGAATTTATTTGCATAAAAACTATGAGAAACTTGTCCGCATGAGAGCTACTGGTGGTCATTGTGATTTTGTTTCGATAATGGTGAGGTGAAAACCATTCACTGAGTTTTTAATTTTTGTTTTCATGAGGTGGGCTTGAGGGCCATCTCTCCCTCGATTTCGTTTTGTAGGATGACAGTTATTTGTTTAAGACAAGTTTATGGAATGATGTTGTAACGAGGTAAGAACCGTTCATTGAAGCGAGTTTGTTTAAAAGGTTACGCTGTAACGAGGTGAAAACCATTTGCTATAGCGAGTTTGATTGTAAAGTTGTGTTGTAACGAGGTGAAAACTATTCACTGTAAAGTTACGCTGTAGCAAGGTGAAAATCATTCGCTATAGCGAGTTTAATTGTAAAGTTACGTTGTAACGAGGTGAAAATCATTCACTGTAAAGTTGCACTGTAGCGAGGTAAAAACTATTCGCTGTAGTGAGTTTGATTGTAAAGTTACATTGTAGTGAGGTGAAAATCGTTTACTGTAAAGTTGCACTGTAGCGAGGTGAAAACCATTCGCTGTAGCGAGTTTGATTGTAAAGTTGCATTGTAGCAAGGTGAAAATCATTCGCTGTAAAGTTGCGTTGTAGCGAGGTGAAAATCATTCACTATAGCGAGTTTGATTGTAAAGTTGCATTGTAGGGAGGTGAAAATTGTTCACTGTAAAGTTGCACTGTAGTGAGGTGAAAACCATTCGTTGTAGTGAGTTTGATTGTAAAGTGAAGAATTCTGTCTACATAACGCTATTGGCCAATCGGTAATTTCCATTGATTTAGTGTGCAGCAGTCGGTGCAGCCAAGTATCTTTGAGGAGTTATAAGATTTAGAATATGGTCCTAACGGAGGGCTCAGGCTCTTGGGTGATAACTCGCTGAGCTTGTTGAGCGCACTGTCTGGTGGCCCTACCACATAGTCCTATAACCAACCCCTTCTGATGAGGCCTTCAATAGCGTTCTTCAGAGCATGGCACTCTGAGGTGGTGTGTCTAACCTCGTGGTGATAAGTGCAAAATCTGCTCCAGTCCTTGGCCTTGACGGGTATCCTTATTGGTATGGGTGTTCCAAAATCCTCGTTATGCCTCTCTGTGGTGAAAATTTTGTCCTGTGTGTCTGACAGGATGTTATAGCTCTCGAAACAATCTTTGGGTCATTGAGGCTTCGCCTTCTTTACGAGATGAGGAGTGGGATTGTCGTAACTCTTGCTACCCCTCTTCTTGCTCGCGGTGGGGCCGCTATGGCCTGCTTTATGCTTGAGTTCCTCTATGCCGAAGGTTTCTTCCCATCTTATTTGCTTAGCCGCCTGATCATAAAATTCAACGAGATCTTAAGCGAGGGACTTGTAGAGGCTCCTATACAACTTGCCGTCTTTGTAAAGTCCCACTGAGATGGCAGTTAGAACACTTTCTTCTGAAGGATTTTCCAAGGAATTGGTCTCATACCTGAACCGGGCCAAATAGTCTTTAAGCGACTCATCCCTACGCTAGAAAATCATTGCAAGGGGGCACGAGTTGTTTCCTTAGTGCCCTATATTGGTTAACAAACTTCCTCTGACACTCCTCCCAGCTGCTGATGCTGTGGGAGGGGAGGTGTCTGAACCAGGCACGAGGTATCACCCCTAGCATGGTAGGGAAGACACAACACTTTACCAGGGGGTCAATTGTCTGGAGGTCCATTTGAGTATTGAATGTGTCTAGGTGATCACTAGGGTCGCTATTCCCATCATACAGCGGGATGGCGGGCACTTTAAGTTCTTATGGGAGAGGTTACTTCTCGACCTCCACAGAAAATGGTGAGGTCTCCTCATGGCAAGGCTGATCGCTTTGATGTTGAGGGCACTCCTCTAGCTGTTTCAACCTTCGGAGAACTTCTTCCATCATCGGCTGTTGCCCTTCATGATAAGGGATAGAACTTTTCGCTCACTACGAGCCCCCCGATTGCTAGCTATCGGGGTCATCACAGACTTCTCTCTGAGCTTCCTCACGAAGCTGTTAGAGTTGAGCCATGACTTCTTCTTGCCTTTAGGCATTTTACGCTTATGCTTGAGCAAGCCCCTTGATAGTCTCAGCCAATTCCTTGACTGTGTTTTCAAGAACTGACCGGGATCGGTCTGGCATTTGCACCTCTTGAGTTTTGGGTGCAATGTTGTGCTGAGAAGTCAGAGCTGTGGAACTCCGAGTTGTACTTCAGAAAGAAGATGAGTCCCCACAGACGGCGCCAAATGTTGATAGTGAAATTCGATCGACGTGGAGGACTCGAACTTCGACTAATGGGAAGAGTTCTGGGACCCAATGCTACTTTTGAAGTGCTGATGAGATGGGACCAAGAGGAAGGAGATGAGATAGATGAGCAGCACGTTTAACGTGATTCGGCTAAATTCGGGTGGAACCGGACCCTACGTCCACGACGGAGATTTTATTAATATGAAGTGTTTTGTAGAGTTTCTGCTTACAAGATTGTCTCCCCTCTCTTTCTAACAATGTAAGCCTATTTATAGAGGAATGAGGGGTTATATGCATTAATTGTTAGCTACAGTTGTCTTACATCAAATAATAAATGAGAAAAGACAGTTAAAGGGTCTATAGTCTGGCTGTTGCAGAAAGTAGGTTGCTGAATGGTCTCCCTAGGCCGGTGGTAGAATTGTGTTTGCTTCCTGGTGTCCCAGATAGGAACTTTAAATTCCAGAAACGTCGCGGGCTCTGTAGTTATGGGCCGGGTGTTGTTGTAGCGAGAAGACGATCTCGGGCAGAACGGTCGTTTTACTCGTAAATTCAGTTCTTGTGACTTTGTTGCTAGTCCGTCCCTCGTGGAGGGGGTTGTCTCATAGGGTGCGTCTAGATCTCCTCGTGGCATCGTTGGGATGCAACAAGCGAGGTGAGGTTAGTGTTCAGGATTACTTTGCCGCTGTTGCTTACGGGAGCATGGTCCTCATTGCACTCGAGGGCTTGTCCTTGTGAGGCTAATTTTCATATACAACACCTGCCATATAATGGAAGAAGTGACCTGTATGATCATCTAGATACTTTCACCATCCACATGGACTTCCAAACCAGCAATTCCCTTGTCAAGTGTCGAGTCTTTCCCGCTATTCTCAAGGATGTGCCATGAGCATGGTTCAAAGGTCTTCCAACTCACAGCATCAGTAGCTAGGAGGAATGCTAGAATAAATTTATCAACCAATATGGAGCTCTTAATAAGCAGTGATGTATGTTTGTTTTACTACGCAAGTGCACGGCATAGCTGTAGTAGAGACCAGCGAATACGGGTCAAATCCCACAGAGATCTTTGTTCAACTACTAGAAGTTTGCAAATTAGGATTGCCTAAATCAAATGGAAAAAGCAAAAAGAGAGAAAGATCAAGTATAAAAGTAGCAAGTAAATCAAAGGATAATAATGAAAGCCTAGGATTGAGGTTTCA